>PVIC010018546.1:0-31487 GCA_004025085.1 Thryonomys swinderianus
AAAAAAAAGAAAGAAGGAAAGAAAGAAACAAGATCCAGAAGTATACTCCCTACAAGAAACACATTTAGCCCCACCCCCCAAAAAATTCATAGATTGAAAGTCAAAGGATAGAAAACAATAAAACAATATTCCATGCAACAGGAAAAAAGCCAGAGTAGCTATTCTGTGTGCAAATAACATGAACTTCAAGGCAAGGAGGTCATTTGGTACTTGTTAAAGGAAAAATACAAGGAGAGACAATGATTATAAATATATAGGTACTAAATATCAATGTACCCAACTATATGAAGCAAATGTTAATGGACATGTGAAATTTAATAGGCATGAACACATTTGTAATAGGGGGACCTTAATACCCTACTGTCCTATTGTCACAGGCAGATCATTCAGACAAAAAATATCAAAATGAACCAAAGTTTTGAGCAGATAGACTTAGTCGATGTATACAGACTGTTCCATTTCAACACATTTTTCTCAGTTGCACATAGGTTGTTTTCCAAAACAGACCACATACTCTCCCATAGATCATACTAAAGTGAATGCAGTTTTGCAACTAAAATTATTCAATGCATTTAAATGACCACAGTGTAGTGAAACTAGAAATCAAGGTCAAAAGAAATAAAAAAATCCATAAACACATGGACATTAAATAGGAATCCAATGGAAATCCAGAGGATCACAAATACCTACATCCAGAACTTGCACTCTAATAAAATGGAATATAGAAAAGGAACGGACAGATTCCTCAGTATATATTAATTACCAAAGCTGAACCAAGAAGATATAAAATTCTGAACAACTCAGTATCACTCAATGAAATTGAAAATGTAATAAAAATTTCACAAAAAGAAAAATTATAGACTCACTAATAATTATATAAGAAATGTAGAGATCTATTGTCACTTCCCTTCAAACTCTTCAACAAAATAGTAAGGGAAGTGATATTCCCAAAATCATTCCTTGAAGCATTTTTTTTTTTTTTTGAGACAGGGTCTCGCTTTCTATTTCAGGCTGGCCCTGAGCTCACTGTGTAACTCAGGCAAGCCTAGAACTCAACAATCCTCTTGCCTCTGCCTCCTGAGTGCTGGGATTACAGGTGTGAGCCACCACACCTAGCATTGTGGTATGTGGTTACCAGGGATCGAACCAGGGACCTTGCATTTGCTAGGCAGGCTCCAGAACCTCTGAGCTAAATCTCCAGCCCCCTTGAAGCAAATATTACCCTGATACCAGAAAAGGAACCATCCAGAGGATAACTACAGACTAATCTCTTGAATTAACATAGATGCAAAAATCTTCAATAAGATACTGGCAAACAGGATGCAACAAATTATCAAGAAGATTATACACCATGACCAAGTAGGAATCCTCTCAGAGATTCAGGAATGGTTTAGCCTATGCAAATCTATAAATGTAATATACCATATCAACAGAGCCAAAAACAAAAACCACATGATCATCTTGGTAGACAGAGAAAAAGCCTTTGACAAAGTTCAACATTCATGATAAAGTCCTACAGAAAATGAATGTGTAGTCCTTATCTCATCCTAATAAAAGCCATCTATGAGAAACCAAAAGCCAACATAATAATAGTCAAAAATTGAAAGCTTTTACACTAAAATCAAAAACAAGACAAACGTGTCCACTATCACCACTCCTTTACAACAAAGTTATGGAAACTTTAGCTAGAGCAATTAGAGCAAAAGAAATAAAAGGAATAATGATAGGAAGCAAGAGGTTAAAATACTGTTGTGTGTTGATGATATGATTCTCTATATAGAAGACCACAACCCTTCCAAAAAAATCTTCTGGATTTAACAATCAAATTCATTAGTGTAGCTAGACAAAGTCAACCCTCAAAAACCAAGACCATGCCTGAATACAAATAACAAACCTGATGAAAAAGAAAGTAGTAAAACTGTGCCTTTCACAGTAACATTAAAAAAGAAATACACAGCAATCAATCTAATAAAGGAAATAGAAGCCCAACACATAGAAAATGACAGTATTCTGAAATAAGAGGTTGAAGAGGATATTAGAAGATGGAAAAATATCCCCTGCTCTTGAGGACAAAGAACCAACATAGTGAATACAGTCATACTCCAAAATTATTATATAGATTTAATGCAATCCCAATTAAATTATCCTTAACATTTCTCAGAGGGGAAAAAAAACACATGTTTTTAGGGAAAAAAATTTCTAAAATTCATTTGGAACCACAAGAAACTTAGAAGAGCAATAACAATTCTGGGTAACAATGGATAGCAGGGGGCGTCCCAATATCTGATTTGAAATTATACTATAAATCTATCTTAATAAAACAGCATGATACTCAAAAAATACAGATCTGAGGATCAATAGAACAGAATAGAAGAGGTAAAAACAACATCAAACAAACTCAGTCACCTTACTTTGACAAAGGGCCCAAGCATGTTCACTGGAAGAAAGCCTCTTTAATATGTGAAGCTGGAAAAACTGGATTTCTACATGCTGAAGACTAAAACTAGACATGGTGTCTCTCACCATGCACTAAACTAAAGTCAAAATGGATAAAATACCTAAATATTAAAAGGAAAACAATGGATCTTCTGGAAGAAAGAGTCGGTAGGACACTTGAGGACATGGGGATAGGCAATGATTTACCGAACAAACCCTAAGTGCATGAGGAATAGTGCAAAGAATCAACACGTCATCAGAGGGGTGAGTATTGAGGAGTAAAGAAAAACATGACAGTAATAAAAATGTGATGGTAATAAAAAATAAAATGTGATGGAAACAAAGCTTATTTATTTAGGGGATGAGAAATTATGGGGTGGGTAGGGGAATGGAGAAAACGAGAATTAAATCGTGTCATACACTGGTACAAATTCCCAATATTGAGTGGGATCATGATGTGGATATACAATGTACCAATAAAAAAAAAAACTAAAAAAATGTTTTTGCACTACAAAAGAAATCACAAACATGGTGAAGAGACAACTCACAGAGTAGAAGAAAATTTTAGCTAGTAGTCCTTCAGATAAGGATGGATATCTAGAACATAGAAAAGATTGAAAAATATCAGATGCCCCCAAATTTAATGGCCCAATCCAAAACTGGGTATCTGAAATGAATAGATACTTCTCAGATGAAAAGTAGAAACAGCAAATATGTAAAACAATGTTCAACATCACTGATTATCTGAGAGATTTCTAATCTGTTCATCTTTTCACTATAATTATTTAGATATGTATTCTCAATGCACCTTTTCTTAAATTGCAGGTATTTTTATATGTAATATTTGTTATGTGTTATGTGTCTAGATGTTCCCCCAGTGCCTCAGACAGTCATAAATGGGGCTTAATCAGAGTGTGGATCTGGAGCGTGCAATCTTGGATTGATTCACAGTACAACACTAGGGTCAAGAGCCCTGGGGTTAGTGGTGTGAGCACTCCCTAGCTTAAGGATGAGTAACCTGGATGTGATGTAAGGGAGTAGAAGAGCTAGGGTGGTCTTTGTTGCCTTGTTATTTTCTTTCCACTATGAACTGTTTCTCCTCTGCGATGTCCTCTATCCTGCCACCCTGCCTCAGAGCCAGCTGACTATGGACTGAAACCTCTACAAACTTTGAGCCACCTAAACCTTCCTTCCTTAAATTTGGGCATCAAGAATCTTGTCTCACCAGTGAGAAATTAGGACAATATAGCGCACAGTTATAAAACATAATCAAAACTAAGAGTGAAGTAGGGTTTCCATTCATTTATATTTCTGTCTAAGAGCACTGACTTTGTGCAGATGCAAACTTTCCTATAGTGATTTGGAAACCCTTAATGTAAAACTGTGATAGTCGTCTGCATGTGGTGGTATGTGCCTCTAGATCATTTTAGCCCAAGAATTTGAAGCCAGTCTGGGTAACATGAAAATATTCTATTTAAAAAAATCCTAAAAAACCAAAAACCGATATTCAGAACAGCAAATGTATATAAGCCACAAAAGAGAGAGTTGGTAACCATAGTGAAAAGAGAGTTTCAAACCGACTTTTGAGGAAAACATTACTTTAATAAGAAATTTTGGCCACAGCGGCCTTGGACACATTAGTCAGCTTATAATTCATCGTTAATATTTCATTAATTTTTAAAAAGAACTATGAAGTTTTTTTTACCTTGCTTCATCAAATCATAACTTGATTATACAGGTGTGTGTATGGAATTTTTATAATTGTAGATTGAACAAAAGGCTATTATGCATATTTAAAGGTCATCAAATAAGAATTAGTTCAAAGAGAGGTCAAAGTAAAAAGATTGATTTTCTCTCTTCCAATGATGTGTTAAAAAATGTTGTTTGCCAATTTCATTTTGCTTTTTGTCCTCTTCTAATCCTTCATTCTGTATCATTACACCATAATTTAAGTACAGCATTGGATGAGAATTTCCTCATTTATATTTCAAAAGTAATAGTATAAAAAAGACACTCTCAGGAATAGTATAAATCATATTTTACTACCCTGATATACTTAACTAAATCCAAAGACATTTCTGCTTTTCAAGTAAATATTAATTCTGTCTTGTTTAAATATGTACCGAGAATTAGCACTATAAATTATTTTTTCACTTTTGTCACCAAACACACTCATTTTTAATAGAGAATTATAAATGGATTGTAATTAAACAGGCACTTGAAAAGGAGGGCTTTTTTTAAAAAAGAATATATTCTATGGATTTCTGTCAAATTACTAAAGCCCACAGTATCAATATATTGCCAAGTGTGAAATAATATTTTATACACATATTGGAAAGGCAAACTCCATGTTTTTAAAAATAAAATTGAATACTTTTTTGTTTTCTCTGGTTAATAAGTGAAGTATCCTTACTGACAGATAGCCATACAATTCCCCTTTTTAGAAGTCAAGGCCCCAAAGCAAAGTGAGCATTTGGAAACCTTGGATTTAATTAGATTCAGGAGTAGCACATTATAGCTCTGGAGAAGAAAATTCTGAAGCAGGTCAATCCCCAGCAGGCCCCTGGGCATGGTAGGGTCCCAGAGTATAGCTCCAGCCCTGAGAATATGGCCCCAGAATACACAAACGCCAGCGGAGAGAGATCTTTTTTTTTAATGTGACTTTAAAAAAATGCCTCTTCTTAAGCTTACCGATCCTCCTATATCATCATCCCAATGACATGGCCAGTTCTCATTTTACTTTCTGTCTACGTAACCTCATGCACAGCTAGGAAATAATGATTCAGGACTTGAAATTCAAAACATAATGGTGTTCCTCTTTTTTCCATTCCTCATTTTACTCAACACCCCTGCAGAGCTGATGCGAGTCCTGAGCTCCCTTTGAAGTCAGCTTGCATCATCTTTGATGGAGTATAAAGCAATAGGAGATACTGACTGCAGATTGGAGCATCTCAGACCCCATCTCAGACCACGCTGATGCATCTGTCATTAAATACACATGTGAGGAAAGCCTTGAAAAAATTGCCAAGTGGTAAAATTGGCAGGTATTTGGCATGTATTTGTACTGTAAAAGAATAGCAAAGAAAAATATTAACCTGTTTTAAAGCAATTCTTCCTTATTCCACTTTAATTATGCTGATTTGTGTGGTGTGCTCTAGCATGTTCCCGCCACTTGCTTAACTAATAGTTTTGAAGCTTGTGAAAATCATGATAAACAGACATATTTAAATGCCAAACACGTTTGTGATCTTGAGACATTATAATGACAGCAATATAAATCAGTGCCTGGGTAAGCACTGACAGTGCTGACTTTTCAAAGTATACGCTTTGCTCTTGTCAGTATTCCTATGTTATGGAGTAAGGCTCAGAGCAATTTAAGATGAAGAAGAAGAAAGCTTTTGGTTGTGAAATCTGTCTGTACTTGTAGTAGCCTTGTCTACTGATCACCTGGCTGCATATCTCGCCTTCTATGAAGTACATGGGAAGACTGCACTCTGCCATCTTGGGTTATGTTTTAATCATGTGAGATGTTTTGACCAATGAAATAGAAGGAAAAGCGTGGCTCATGTTTACTTATCCGAGCTCTCTTCCTGCTTGTCTTTTGCAGGGGTTAGTATGGGAGCTCCTGAGCTATAAACTGTGAGCAAGTTGAAACGCAAGGCAGGTTTGTGGGGTATAGCTGCTGCCGGGGTGACCGAAGATACTGCATTGGACCAGTCTGAAAAAATTCTACACTTTGCTGTTTTTTTTTTTTTTTTTTTTTTTGCTTTTGAGACAGGGTCTTGCTTTGCAGTTCAGGCTGGCCCTGAGCTCACTATGTAGCCCAGGCAAGCCTCAAACTCAGCAATCCTCCTGTCTCTGCCTCCCGAGTGCTGGGATGACAGGCGTGAGCCACCACGTCCGGCATTGTGGTATGCGGTGTTGATTGTTGGTGGGCGTGTCTCCACGCCCAGCATTCTATGTGGTTACCGGGGATCGAACTCAGGTCCTTGTGCTTGCGAGGCAGGCGCCGGAACCACTGAGCTAACCCTCTGGCCCTGCTGAGGTTTTAAGATTGCTTTTACCGCAGCACAGTCTGGTCTGTCCTGACTGACTGATATATACAAACATTTTATATGCATCTATAGATAGTACATATTCTACATATACACAAACTTTTAAAGAAAAATAAAATAAATTATGCCAAATATCTGTAAAATGTTTCACATTTTTATGATTTCTACAACTTCGGTAGAATTATGTATTGCTTTGTAGTTTCTGTACGCTTTGTTAAGTAATGCTGTCCTATCTCTAGCTCTCTTGAATATTCATATTCTAATCATTAAGATGATCATATTAAATTCTATTGTCTATAGTAATGATGGCAAACCTATGACATATATGCTGTAGCAAGCAGTTTGTGATTATTGAAATCATACTTTTAATAACTACCTAGAAAAAAATTTTCATTGTTGAGGAAAAAGGATATCAAAGGGGACGGATTAGCAGGTTAAACTTCACAGGAACTTTGAAGAGCTTAAATTTATTTTAGAGAGGACGCGGATGGCATGGATTACACGAGGCCTAGAGTAGAAAAGAGAACCGTGGCAGAAAATGTGTGTGGATAATTCTTTCCTGTGTTGCCTCACATCAATATATCACAAGAGATTACATTCCAATGTGTTCTACAACATTTCCATTAAAAACACAATCTGAATCCTAAGAGAAAAATCCTGGCTACCAGAACTGTAAGATTCTCAGAGGGTTTAGCAAAACCGTATGCTAAACTGCAGACAGACATGCCAGTTTCCTTTGAATCAGTGACTTAAATCTACACTCTTATTTTTCCATCTAATTTTCAGTCGGTCACTCTCAAATCAAAATTTAATTTTATGTGGTTGAACTGGTAGAGCAAAAATGAAATTGCATGCTGTAGGGGGAAAAATTTAACCTACTTTTAATGGCCCCTTTGAAAGAGACTTTGAAGACATGACTTATTCTCATAGTATGTTGACTATCTGAAGAATGAATTATTATATCCTTGTCAAATTTTAAATATCATGCTGTTAAAAATATTAGTCACACAGGGGGCTGTTTGACAGTAATGTCACAGAAAAGCTCTGGTCTCTATGAGTCTGCAACTTAATATCATGGCTCCATGGAGCTCTGCCTTCCAAGGTAACCGCAGAGTGGTGGGGGTGGGGAAGGGCTTCGGTTTCTTGGAACACTGGTAGGGCTGTGCCAGCCACTCTGAACTTGCCGGTCTAGCCAGCCGAGGGGGCCTTGTGCCTTTCTCCCTGTTGTCCTCTCCCAGCAGACCTTTAGAGAGAGTCTGAAAGAAAGGAAAAAGCTATCATTTCAAGTGAGGAAGAGGGTTTAAAAAAAAAAAACATCCAAGAAATATGAGTTGAGATCTAGACTTGAGGTTGCAAAGAAAATGATCCAAAGAATTTCTTTTAAAAGGCAGGCTTTTTTTTTTTTTTTAAGTCTGAAAAAATAAGATTAGAAACTTCCTTGGATAAGCCCAACTGTGATTAAAAAAATAAGCCTTTTATAGTTAAGTCAAGATTTCTTTCTCTTCTTTTTGTTCTTTGACTTTTTCTTGCAGGGAAAGGGGCAATCTTTACCTAATCAGAGCAAAGCAAGAATCACTGAGGCAACGGAAGCATCACGCAGGTGAAGGTCAGGCCAATTTTCACCCAAGTAATGCTGTTTTATCACTCACCCAGCAAAGATTGGGGTCTCTCTTTTCTTGATCCTTTTGTGCTTCCCCCTATTACTTTTACAGATCTGAAAAAAAAACACAGAGTCTTCATCCAAAAGTTCCATTTAGAGCACTTATTTCAAATCCTCCAAATTTTGCGTTTCAGTATTACAGCAACTTAAGGATGATATAAAGCCCCACATGTTTAAGCAGGAAGGCAAAGTTAACTGAAAACAGAATTAACACAGAATACAGTGGTTGCTTTCACTGGGACTTGGCCGTTCATTAAGGGCCGGGCTTAATGTCAGCCCTATTAATCCAGCCACCTTTTAGCTTCAAGGCTTCTGTCTTCTGTATGTCCACAGAACATGACCGGTGTTGATGAAACATTGAGTTTCAAATGGGATGATGTTACACTTGGCGACGTGGATAAGGAGCAGACTGAGAGGCCAAGACTATAAAACAAATAGCCTAGCAATGCGTGGTGTCCAAAATAAATGTGTTATGCAGTGGCGTGGCTCCAGTGCAGTAACAGGTCATGGCATGCCAGGCCTGATAACTGTCGTGAGCAAACTGGGTGTTTTTAAAGTGGAAGATACCAATATGAGGAAATTCTAACAATCATCTTGCAAACTTTAAGTGAGTAAAAAGGATTTTTTTTCCCCATGAAGCATTAATACGATATTTTAATGAGGAAAAAACAAAAACAAGTCTTAGTCTCATATTTCTATCCAAAGACACTCAAGATTAGTTTTTCTGTCTGTCCCTTACAAAACTTCAACTTTGTGAATATGTAATAAAGTTTTTTTTTTTTTTTTTGGAGACAGGGTCTTGCTTTGTAGTTCAGGCTGGCCCTGAGCTTATTATGTAGCCCAGGCAAGCCTTGAACTCAGCAATCCTCCTGTCTCTGCCTCCCGAGTGCTGGGATTACAGGCGTGAGCCACCATGCCTGGCAGGTTTTCTTTTTTTTAAATTTAAATCTTTTAAAAAAGAGTAAACAGTCAGGCTAGCAAAAAGATACTCAACACATACTTTCCTTGTAGCAAACAAGATAATAATACAATGTATTAGCTTTTATACAGATAACATACAATACACATGTCACAAAGCATACACTATATAGACTCAGAACGGTTTTGAAAAACATGGTATTCACATTGACTACAGTAACTCTAAAATGATTATAACATTGAAACCACACTTAATTTACAAAAAGTCACACACACACACACACACACACACAAGAACTCTGGTTGTCAGTAACTATGGTTCCTGTAAAACAGGTTTTTAAAATTATTTCACTTTAAAATGCAGTGTTTTAATTTCTATATTGCATCAAGACACACATTCTTTATCCTCACATCTTTGATTTCTCCTTATATCTGAGTAACTCTAAATGGCATTTCTGCATATTTTGTCCTTTCTTTTATTTTTCTTTTTCTCGTTGATCTTTTCTTCCATATTTACTTGCCAAATATTTCAGTCTTCCCTTTTCTTCCCACCACCCAATTGCAGCCAAAACCCAGGCTGGAGGATGGCTGCTTTCTGAATGAGGAATTCATCTGGATACTTTTTAAAGAGGCTTCCATACTTAAAGTTAAAAATGTCACAGCTTTTTGGCCATATTGAAAAAAAAACTCTCAATTTTAAGACCTTCTAATATATTTCCAAATACCTACAACCTGAATTTTTCAGAGATGACAATGTACACAAATTTGACCTACTCTTTGTTGTTTTTATGCAAGAGAAAGTATTGTTTAACTCAGTGGTTTTCATTCCTTGAACTAATTAAAAACATAAAAGGTCATCTCCTATGAAAGGAGTCACCCCCTTTTGCTATGTCTTGTCTAGTAAGAGATGGTATTTTAACACTGAGGAAGAAAATGGAATGAAGATGGACCATGCTGATGGCCTTGGAGAAAGACAATACTGGCTTGCCAAGGAGCTTTGTTAATCCATCATGTCTTCCCTCAATCCTGCCCTACAGTATCTCTCAGTGTTTTTCCCATCCATTGTGCAAGCCAGCTCTCGGCCAGGCCCTGAGCACTGAATGCTTTGTGGTCCATTGTACACTCCTGACTGGCTTCCCTGCCTTCATCTTTTTCTCTCATCACCTCTTATATTTGAACTAGAATGAATCCACAGCTGCCATCCTCCAGTTCAGCTTTGGATACTGTCTCAAGACAGGAAGGGCCATGTTTACTTATGTTAAGAGTCAGGCTAGAAAGCACCCCAGAACTCACAATGGGTTATATAACCAGCTGCCGACAGGACAGTATCTTCTTTCTGTTCTCCACAGCTGTGTAAATGGTTCATATTTTACTTATTTTTATTCTTCAGTCCCTTTTGACACTGCATACTCATCCTCTAGAAAAATGAAACTGAATTTAGGATGCAAGGTAGGGAGGAGGCCAAGAGGACATGTGTGCATACAAATAATAAAGGAGTAGAGAAGTGAAGTTTGCCTTATTTAAAAAAACTGTTTAGAAGCTCTTATTCAGCTACTTTAAACAGGGAGATGATTAACATTTGCTTTTAATTATAAACTATTTGGTAGCAATTTATTAGCAAGTTGTCTCGAAAGAAAAGGAATTTTAAATATCCCTGATTTGTCCTTTATTTTGGAATACACTTTCTATCACTCATTTCAAACTTTAGTTCTGTCTTTGCCTCCCATTCTCCAGGATTCCATATATCTTTCAGTGGAATAATTCCAAACCATAATGTTTATTATTCTTCTCGCTGTTATTATTACAATTGAATCACTTCCATTTCTATCATAAATACACTTCCAATAAAAATGATTACTTGGCAGCTTTTTATTTGACTTTCAGCCCAGATTTCAGAAACCATGAAGATATGATTCTCTGTCTGCACAGAGAGTGACAGAGCATTTTCTTATCCACTTAGCTGATGTTGTATGGTCAGTTAACCAGCCCTTGTGTGTTCAGGGTTGGGGACATTTAAATGCACTAAATGCTCTATGACAGCCCCGCTATTGTGGAGTCAATTCATTTCCTTGAGTAGAAGAAGATCACTTTGCAATTACTTCATGGCAGGCTATAGAAGCCCTCTTAGCTGGTCATTAATTAAGCAATAAGACATGACAGGCAATATATTTCTAGGCCATTTAACATATCTCTTGAGGGATTTTTAAAGAGAGAGGCTAAAGGTCAAGTGACTTTAACCACTTGAGAAGTTCATTGCCCGGAAATTGTTACACTACAAAAAATTGAATATAAATTATTAAAACTAAGAAAAACAAAGAATAATTTTAGTGCATCATGCCTAAAGATTTATCAAGCCAAACATTTTAAATAAATGTGTGAAGTGCCATACATTGCATTATGCTTTACATTCATGAAATACCCTCTTTCCTCATAATTACAGTTGAAGCATGTAAAACAAATATTTTATGGCTATAACACTTGCACTAGGGTTTAGACTATGATATCACATTTTTTATTGGGTAATAATCTCTTGAGTATGCCAGACTCTCCCACCCAAAAATATTGCTTCTTTTGATGACAGCAGAGATCATTTTAAAAACCATGGCCATCTCAGGGTTACTAGATCACTTCTCTAGACCTCAGGATTCCTTTTAGAGAGTGTTTCAAAAGTTAGTAAGATTATTATGAAGTAGGCAATTAATTCTACAAATAAAAGAATATATGGTATGGGGTGTAGCTCACGGGTAGAGTGCTTGACTAGCATGCATGAGGCCCTGGGTTTCATTGTCTGTGCAATAGAAAACAAAAACAAAGACAAAAGACAGAAGTATAACAACAATAGTAGTATAAAACAATAGTGTAACAACAAAAGTATAACAATAATAGATGTGTTAGACCAGTCATTGAAAAGAAACTTTTAGGTTTGACTCAAAAATATTTGAGATTTGTATAGAATCTGTACTACCATTGTGATATTCTTTCTTGAGAACATTCTCCCAATTATTCACCTTCTCTGTCTCCCCAACCCAGAAACTCATTGTTCATTCTGTCTCTGAAATACTCTGCTTATGCTGTGTGTCTGCAGACTCTCCACTGATTTGCTACTAGAGAAATAGCCATGTCTTCTAAATTAGAAAAATTTTCCTAAGTTACTCCTGACATTCAGGAAGCTTCAACTCCAACATTTTACCTGTCTTTCTAACATTTTCTTACTCTATCTTACCTTTATCTGGCCCTGGTTGTAGGAGAGAGCCTGACAAGCAGATAATAAATGTAATTTTATAGTGTGCATGCGAGTCATGGTAAGTGATTAATTCACTAGCTAAACTGATGCATAAACAATTTCATTGAATCTGATATTTCAAAAATTTTGAACTCTAACTGTTAAGCAGTACAGGATGTTCTTTAATACTGATTTTAGTATTCTTACTCAGTCTTTTCCTAGTTTTCTGAACATACGTTCATATAATAATATTATATGATATTATTACTAACATAATATTATTACTAACAATAAACTTAGAAGTATTAACTGGATTTGATTATTTTGTCTTTATTGAAGTGGATTCTTCTGCTAACATAGTATTTGCATCGCTTTTATTGTTTAATGACTTCATTCATTCATTTAATGTTTTTGAAATACTATGCTTATCCTATTATTTTCATGTTATGAATGTAGTTTTAGCAATTTTCAATGCAGACTTAGTGGCTGTACTAAATTAATTTTCTACCTTCATACTTAGACTGGGCTTCTGAATTTGTATACTGCGTGTATATTGTGCCTGTGTGTATACATATATACATATATATGTGTGTGTGTATATATAAATGTTTGTGCACACATGGTTGTATTCTAAAATGTATTACAAGCTAGAATTTACTGATTCAGTAAGTTGCCATATAGATAACACTATAAACTGCAAGAATGACCTTTGTGTCCTCTTTAGGTTACATTCATAATAAATCACCATGTGTAGATTTTTGTCATTTCTGTTGCCTAAAATAAAAAAAAATGCTGGAAAGCTGATCATGAACCTTTTCATCATTTAAATTTGGGTTGATTCATTTAGAGCTCAAATAAGTCTGTCATGAGTTTTGAAAGAGTATTTGGTCTTGAAATACTGTTGAAGGGATCAATCACTTCTATAGGAAATGCACTTGCATGGAAGTGCTCATTGCTGCAGTCATTGGATGCAGTCTTGAGATGGTGACTGTCGGAGAGAAACAACCTGAGAAGACCTGAGAGACTGGAAGGAATCAAGCTTTTTTGGTCAGCCTTTGAACTTCAAGATTCAGTTGTGCTTCCATGCCAATTGTTATTTTCAGTTTTATAAACCAGCAATGAGTCCATCAGTACCTCTTCTTTAAATCAGTGTGAGCTCTTATACTTTATTTCCTAGTTTTTGTACTTTAACTAACATGTTACTGATGGGATATTTTTAATTGTTTTTGTATATGTAATAGGGATAAATTACAGGTATCAAGTAAATTACTTCCTCCAAAATCTATTACCTGAAAAATTGATTAAAGATGCAGATTTATTTTGCAAGAAAAAATTTCATTTTTGAAAGCACTTTTGACAAGTTTAAATGTTTTGTATTTTTTGATCTCTGCTCTTGATTACACTCATTTTTCTCTTTAGTGGGTCCCAAAGAATTATATGTGAGGAAACTGATGAGGAAAGTATTTTAATTATTCAACATTATTTTATTCTCAATGATGTTCCCAAGGAGAATGATATAAATTACCACTAATATGTTGAGTCTAGATCAAGTATACTTCTTCAAATATAAATCTATGGCAGGAATGGCCAAAAGAGACTCCTGGCAATTTCCTTGGGATTTCAATATAAGGTGGATTAAATTGAGTGTTTACTACATGTCTTTCATGGTTTCACCATTAAGAAATACTTTTAGCAGTCAAACTATAGTTTGGTATAAAAATTTACTTAGCAAAATCTTCTTGTGGAAATCAGGTAAGATGATGTTTTGATGATGAATTGCTTAAGTAGTTCTTTCTGTTCAAATGAAAATTCACGTAGAGTGCATTTTGAGCTATATCAAGGCCATACTTCAAGGAACATTTTGTTAATCTTTTTTCTGTGCATCTGAGGTCTGAACTAATATTAAGCTTTTATCTTTAGAATGCCTTTTCAGACCATTGTCAAGAAGACCTCATCTGGTATATTACTGCGGCTGTCTGTCTCTAATATACCAATAATTATTAAAGGCTCAAATCATGGGTTCTTAGGTTTTTTTCTCCCTATCTTTTCTTTTTTTTTTATTCGTAAAAGGATTCTATAAGAATTACTGTACATGCACAAAAAAGGCCCCATTTAGAAAATAGTTTGTGAGTCCCTATTCTGTACTGTAATGGCCCATATAACAGTATTAAGTCAGTTCCTTTAATAAGGAGAGTGCCTTTTTAGTTTGTGAGAAATTTGCTCCTGCTGAGATTTGAACCAGGAACCCTTGGATCTAAAAGCATTTGCTTTACTCTTTAGATAAGTGAAATCATCTTAAGGGGGGCTGAGGGTGGGAGTTCTCTTTGACTAAAGTCAAAGCTATATCTTTGTCAATTTTATTTTTTCTGAATCTTCCTTCTCCTGTTGGTTTTGTTGTCTTAAGATTTTTTAATCATTTGACGAGCACTGATTTATAACATGAATATGAAATGCTATGTCTAAGAGCAGTGTTTAATATCTAATTAGGGAATGCTTATTAATGTAAAATAGTTGACAAGTGGCAGTTTCCAGGATTGAACTGACAAATGTAGTATTAGACTACCTTTAAGAGTGCATGTGTCATTAACTAAAAGGAAAGGAAGCAGAGGTAGGAAATGAAAAGGACAAGGGACAGTAATAGGGAGCGTAGAAATGATAAGACTGGGTAGTATGCATTTGTTCATAGGATAAAGTGAAACCCACCATTCCTGGAATTAATACACATTAATTAATTAATTAATTAATTAATTAATTAATTAATTGATATAGGTAATAAGTTGTAAAAGTTTAAGGATATTTTATGTCAAATTACAAATTGATTTTTCCTTTGCATAAAAATGGTGATATAGTATTTGGGCACACCTTTTGTGTAGAGATTCTCTTAACAGGGGTTCTGTGATTTTAAAAACGTATCATGGCAATGAAAAAGAAAGTTTAATTTCACATAGCTTCTCAGAGTCTCATTATGTGGTGACTAGCTAAATTTTAATGGCCACACAATTTCTGATCTAACATTCTTTCTCTGCAAACTTCATCAGATTCTATAAGGGTTAAGACTTGAATCATAGATCCTTATGACTTTTATGAGATAAAATTACTTTGTTTTCAAAAGTAGACTTTAAGTAGCTGGGCATGGTGGCTCACGCCTGTAATCCCAGCACTCGGGAGGCACAGACAGGAGTATTGCTGAGTTCAAGGCTTGCCTGGGCTACGTAGTGAGCTCAGAGCCAGCCTGAACTATAAAGCGAGACCCTGTCTCAAAAAAAAAAAAAAAAAGTAGACTTTAAGTGACTCTTTAGTTTTTTTTTTTTTTTTTTTTTTGAGATGGTCTTGCTTTGTAGTTCAGGCTGGCCTTGAGCTCATTACATAGCTCAGGCAAGCCTTGAACTCAGCAATCCTCCTTCCTCTGCCTCCCAAGTGCTGGAATTATAGGTATAAGCCACCATACCTCACAGATTTTAAGTGTTTTTTTTAAACAAAACAGATTGGGACTCTAATAAACAGAGTGAGACAATAGCTATGATACTCCAGTACTAAAGGGACTTTTCCTTCCTTTTTGTCATAGCACAATTACATTCAGATTACACTTGATCAGGAGCTGGGGCTCAGATTTTTATAGCAATTGTTTCATCACTAAACACTCTTAAATGCTACTGAGATGGCAGGTGTTTTATGGAACATATAAAGACTAGCTTGTATGGAAGGAAAAAATAGTTAAGGATGTCACTGAAACCTTATAATTACTCCCACTGGAACCATATGGATAACAAAAAGATTTGGGGTTCAAAAGTACTTTAACAAGGCATTTTTTTTCAATGCCATGCTTAATGCTTTACTTATCACTCTCTGAGACCAAAGTAATAACAGTCTAGTTACAGTTTTGGTAATTTCAATAGAGATGAGAATGTGCTACAACATTGTTATAGCATTTTAAAAATCAAGGAAGTGAAAAATATGGGGAAGTTTTTTTTTGTATGATCAACTAAAATTAAGCTCTAAATTCCTAAAGTCACCTTCAGTTGGTATTAGAATTAAGACATGAGCAAATCCAGGGCTGGAAATTCCAAGAGGGCCCAAGATTGAGCCTGAGAACACTGATGAGTAGATGTATCAAAAGGAAATGCTATTTCTACTCTGCATGGGCAATGAACTTGAAAGCAAATGCTCTTTATTTTCTCAGAGTCTATTAGACTAAGATCCAGCAAAATGATCCAAACATTTGTGGAACAAAGGAAGTTCTAAGAACTTTGAAAAAATAAATAAACACACACGTATCTCACAATCCTGGTCAATAAAATAAATATTTGCAGATAAATTAGACAGATTTATAATTGATATGGATGTCATAACCTTGCTTTTACACACTGTAAAATGTCTTTTTTTTTTCTGTGCTGGGGATTGAAATCAGGACTTTGCACTTGTGAGGCAGGCACAGTGCCACTAAGCTAAATCCCTGACCCTAAAATGTCAAATATTAAGTGTTCTGTGAAGGCCCCATTAGGATTCTTAGGTTTTAGGGGCGATAAGAAGTTTCTACTGAACACTTTCTCAAATGATTTCTCCAGACTCAAATATTTCCTAAAGAGATAAATTTAGAGGAAGAACGCACAATTTTAGTGTTATAGACGAAAGGTTTAACTACTTGGTTTCACTAATTGGAAGAGTCAAAATTCAAAAGGCTTCCTATAACCATTCTTGTTTCTTTGAGAACTGGACATTAGAAAGTAAGAAGGCATTTGGTGCATGAAGAAGGTCAAATAAACACCATTGAAATAATTCAATTATTCAGAAAAGGTCTATAAGCTTCTTGCCTCTGCTTGAAAATTATATCTGAAAAGTTGTTTATAGGTACTCAAATATAAGCATGATAGGTGAATTTTACTGTTTTTATGTGACCGCATTTAGGTAGCATAAACATCAGGAGCACAATTTTCTTCAGGCAGTGATGACTGTTTTCCCAAATATGATGGGCTGTTCTCAGTACTTTATCCCTACCTTAAATTCAAGCGAAATTATTAGCAAATATGTTCTGAAATAAGAAAATTTACAACTGAAAGTTTTAGAATGATTAGTCTTCCTCCAATTAATTGCATGGTCATTCTTAGCAGTATAACTAATTCTTTGAAAGAGCAGTCATGGAAAGAGAGCAAATTTTATCTAAATGTATTTCCCCTCCCTGCCCCCACCCCGCCCCTCTGACCTCCCTGGTAGACTTGTTCTTCTCTCCTTCTTGGCTGAGATAATAAGCAAGAAGTATAGGTCTTTCTAGCCACTCTTACACAATAAAGTGTCTGATCGATTAAGTGGAAGTTCTCATAAGTATAATTTAAATCCTTTTCCCAGGATAAAATTATAAATACCTGCCGGGCGTGGTGGCTCATGTCTGTTATCCTAGCACTCATGAGGCAGAGACAGGAGGATTGCTGACTTTGAGGCTTGCCTGGGCTACATAGTGAGCTTGGGGCCAGCCTGAATTACAAAGTGAGGCCCTGTCTCCAAAACAAAACAAACAAAAATTATAAATACCTCAGTTTCACATATAAGATTTAAGCTTCTTTGTCCACACCTGTACTGCTTTAGGCATGGAGCAGGGTAGAAGGACATGCCTGAACTCTACGCTGGCTCTTTATCCTTAACTCCTATGTCCTATACCTACTTTTCTGCTAGACAAGATTTATAACCTTTCTATGGATGAAGTGGAGAAAATGAGGTTAGAAATTGAAAACAAAGCTTATGTATATAGGGGCGTTATAGAGAGGGCAGGAGAATGGGAAATGAGAATCAAAATATATCATGTACAAGTACAGACTCTCACTGTTCAATGGGACCATAATCTATAGCTAAAATGTACCAATAAACTCAACAAAGGAAGAAATAAAAAGAAATAATAAAAACAAGAAAGGAGAATGGTAGCATGAAAACTTAACCATAGTCTGTTAAAGACCTGGAGTTGACTTTTATATTCTGCCAGCCAACAAAATTGATGGCAAAATAAACACTTTTCATGGGAAAGAAATCCTAAAGAATTATATGAGTATTAAATGAACATTGCAAAAAATTCTCAAGAGAATCTAAACAGAGAGGGAGGCCCCTATCACCAAAGACAGGGAGAAAAGTGTATATGTAACTGGAAGTGTAGTTTAAAAATAAGAAAAATATATACAGAAATTAGCACTGGAAAAATATAACAATGATAGCATCTAGTAAACCCTTTATAACAATAGCCAACTATGTCAGTAGTCTTAACTCTTTAAACGAAAAACACACAAACTGATATATTGGATCCAGAAATTAAGTACAATTATATACTGGCTGCAAGAGACATACTTTATCCAAAATAAAACTCATAAGAGTGAAGGCAAGAGAATCCAAAGTGAAATTCTATGCAATCAGAGCCCCAGAGCTAATGTAAGTTAGTATTTTAATTTTAGACGTAGAAAAGTTCAAGCCAAACTGATCAGAAGAGGCAAAGATAGCTGCTTATATATTGGTAAATGGAGCAATCCACCAGAAAAAGATAACAATAATAACTGTCACTGCATAGAATATTGGTGTACTCAAATTCATAAAACAAAATTACTGAACATTAAAGGGCAGATAGACACAGATACAGTTAAAGAAGAGGATTTCAAAATCCCACTCTGACAAGAAAACAGATCAATAGACAAAAAGTAAAGAAATTTCACAGTTAAACCATCCACATAAGTGAACAGTAGACAACTTATCTACAGAGTCATTCACCCCACCAAAAAATGCATATTTTTCTCATAAGGACATGGAAATTTTCACTAAAGAGACCTTATCTTCAACCATAAAGCATACTGAAGTAAATAAAAAGTGGAATAAATCCTGTACATTATAGGATCACAATGAAAATAAGCTAGAAATCAAGAGAAAAAGAGATAAAAAATTGCACAGTCATGTGGACATTGAACAATGTATCATCATATAATCAATGAATCACAGATAAAGTAAAAGAAGAAACAAAAAATGCCCTAGAATCAAATAACAGTGAAAGCACAATATACCCAAATTTATGGGACATAATGAAAACAGTTATAAGAAGGAAGTGTATAGATGGGAATGCGCACATTTAAAGATATGGGTGATCCCAAATAAATAACCAAAAGATGTATCTCAAGGTCCCAGAAAAACAAGAGCCACTCAAATCCAAAATTAATAGAAGATTAATTGTAAATATCAGAAAAGAAGTTCATAAATTTGTGACTAAAAGCAGTATAACCAATCAATGAATCAAAACATTGGTTCTTTAAAATGATAAATAAGATTGATAAACCTACTGCTAACTTTAACAAAAGAAGAAAAAATATATAAAAAGAAACAAAGCTTATGTACATAGGGGAAGGGTGTTGTAGGGAGTACAAAGGAATGGGGAAAAAGAATTAAATATGTACTGGTACAAATTCTCAGTGTTGATTGTGATGATAATGTATGTATAAAATGCAGCAAAAAATCAATGAAAAAAGAAAATTAGAAATGAAAAAAGTGAAATCACAACTAGCATTGTCAAAGTCCAGAGGACTATAGGAAACTTTTTTTTTTTGAGACAGGTTCTCGCTTTGTAGTCCAGGCTGGCCCTGAGCTCACTATGGAGCCCAGGCGTGAGCCACCACGCCTGGCACTTTGGTACGTGGTATTGATTGTTGGTGGGCATGAGTCACTACGCCCAGCATTGTATGTGGCTACCAGGGATTAAACTTGGGACTTTGTGCTTGTGAGGTAGGTGCTGGAACCACTAAGCTAAATCTCCAGCCCAATAGGAAACTATTTTTTAATTTGTATTTCAGTACAGTTGAGGACCTAGAAGAAATTAGAATTTCTTAGGTATATATGAATCACTAAAATCAAACTAACAAATGTAATAGTTATGAAAAGACCAACAACAGGCAAGAAAATAGTAATTACCAAAAAAGAAAAGCTTATGACTCCATGAAGTCACTGTAGATTTCTACTAGAACTTTGTGGAACTTTAATGTCAATAATCCCCAAACTCTTCAATGAAATACAAATCATGATTAAGTTGGGTTCATCTTAGAGGTGCAAGGATTGCTCAATGTATGTAAATTAATAAGTGTAATAGATCATGTAAAGAGAAGGCAGAACAAAACTACATGATCATCGCAATAGATGTTGAAAAATGCAATATCCATTCACAGTAATAACCATAACAAAAACAGGCATCAAAATGATAAAAGACAAACTCATAAAAGACAAAATGATATATGACAAACTCACTGCTGTCATCTTACCAAATGGAGAAAACCTGAAACCTTTCCCTCTAAAATCAAAACAAGTCAAGGGTGTTCACTCTTACCATTCCTGTTTAATATAACACTCAAAATTGTGGTCAAAGTAACCAAGAAAGAGAAAGAATTTAAAGGGATATATTTAGGAAAGGAAGATGTCAAAATATCCTTATAGATAATGATATGATCCTTTACACAGATCATCCAAAAAGTCCACCAAAATATTCTCAGAATTAACAAACAAGTTCATCAAAGTAGCGGGATTTAAGATAAATACACAAATATCAGTAATGTTCCTGTGCACAAACAATGAAACCCAAGAAGAAGGATGGCAATCCCATTTACCATGGCTTTAAAAAATTAAATGTTTAAAATTTAGTCTAATGAAGAAAGTGAACAAAACTACAGTCTTCTGGGGAAAAAAAGGAGATCAAAGAGGACATCAGTAAATAACAAAAATATTCAGCATCTTTGACCATTAGAGAAGTGTAAATCAAAAGACAAAGAGAACCTACCTTACTCCAGCAAGCATGACTAACATCAAGAACAAAAAACAACAAATATTGGGGAGATGTTAGAGAAACAAAGAGACATAATACACTGTGTAAACTATTATGGGATGGTCCTCAAAAAACTAAAGCTAGAGATTCTATTTGACACAGTTACATTCCTTTTGTGTGTCTTCCCAAAATGTTAACATATCATATCATGTTACACGTGCATACCCATGCTCATAGCAACACAATATCAAGAACTAAATCTTGGAAGCAGCCTGTATGTCTATCAACAGATGAACAGATAAGGAAAATGTGGTATGTAGACACAGTGGAATACTACTCAGCCATAAACCAGGATAGACTTGAGTCATTTGTAGAAAAATGGATGCACCGGGAGATCAGAATCTAAGTGAAATAAATCAGACACAGAAAGCTAAATATCACATAATAATATGTACTATTGGGAAATCCAGAATAATCATAATTTAGAGAGCAAAATGAAAGATAAATGAAACACGGAGGCAAACAATGTGTAGATGGGAAAGAGATGTTGGGATGGAGGGGTAAGAGAGGGAAAGAAAAGGGAAAGGGATACTGATCAAGATGTGACTAACTACCACTCCACATGGTAATTACATTCATTATGTGCTGCAAACATGTACTAATAAAAATTATGACGGGGAGAACTTTTTAAAAGAAAAACTAAAAACTTAATATGTCTAAAGGTTTTCTTTGTTTTAAGCAACGCAAGCATATTCCCTCAGAGTTCTGGAACTAGAAGTCCAAGATCAATTTATTGACAGCATTGATATTTCCAAAGCCCACTCTGCTTTGTAAAAATCTTATTTATTCACATTAGTTTGACCCAGGGATGGTGTTTTTAAGAAAGCCTCCAACTGGCTGGTGTTATGGATTATTTGGAGAACACACTTGTTAAGATCCTCAAATTGTGATCCTCTTGTAGTTTTGGGATTTGTGAGGGATGTGCTGCTACTTGCTTGCAACTCCAGACCTCAGGGTCTGGGAGGCGTACCCTGTACAGACTGTCACTGGTGAAACTCCTCGGTCATCTCCAGAATCTCTTTGTGGAAAGATTTTTCCCAGGTAACTTAATTCTGCTTTCTCTACATGTCCATATCATAACCTTGCACCTTTGTTTCTTCCAAGGAACCATTTGTCCTAATTATATCAATGATCTTGTCCTTCAGGTTATTCAGACAGACTCCATCACATCATTATTTCTTTTATTTTGAAGATGCAGTCAAAGCCACCCAATTCTGGGAGATACGAGTTCAGCTGGTTGACACTGAACTAAGAAGAAAATAAGAAGAAATTATTGACACTGAATTAAGAAGAAAATACTCACTAACATAGTGTTAGGACATAGGGCAATTAATGTTTCCTGTCTTAGAAGAGGCAAATATAAGAAAACCAGAACTCTGTTTCTCTAAGGTGGAAAACTTTGAGGGGAAAGAATGGAACCGACTAGGTAAGAAAATACTGACAAATGTTTAGCACTGATATTTCTTCATATTTTTAAATGACTCTCCTCAGTAAACTCAATGTTAACCACCATTGCTTGTTGTCTACTTGATTTCACATACATTCAGAAAAAAAATGGCTAAATTGGCTCTGCTGACCTCAAACTTGTGATCCCTCTGCCTCATTCTTCTGATTTTTAAGGATTTTCTGTGACACAAAAGCAATGCATTTTCTGTCCTTTTCTTTTAAGCACTCGGACCAATCTACAAAAAGAAAAAAACAAAACAAAACAAAACAAAAAAACACTTCACTTTCATCTAAGCCTTGAAAATCTGGTAGAATAGTTCAATATCAGAAATATTGCAGACTGAGAAAATAGTAAAATATATTGGGACATTTTTGTAAGATCTCTTTGGTAGATATTATAAATCAAAATAATAAAATGAAAAGGAAAACTTCCTTAATACATGGGCTATCATAAATGCCAGGACTAGAAAGATTAGAAAGTATTTAATGTGAAAGAATGTAAGATCAGTATTGAAATTTCTGAGAATGAAAAATTAAATGATTGGCACATTATTTAGAAAGAGTTAATTGATACTACAAAGCACTGAAAGTGGAAAACCAAAAGTAAGTGTGAATTTAAGACAGTGAGCTAGTCAAAAGCAATGGGCTCCTGAATGGGTGACTTGGGAAAAAAGAAGAATCCGTATTTCTGTGGCAGAGTGGATAAAAATGGAATTAGACATGGAGAATAGAAGGAAATAGCAGTCACTATAAGTTCAAGGTTTACACAGTGAAGTTTTAATCAGCCAACAGAAGACAGAAGAGATGCCAACACACACACACACACACACACACATACACACACCCACAAAATCACTGACTGACTATAACACCAAGTACTTTTTGATGTTCAGAAAACAATATGAGTTAGGAGTGGCTGATGAAAAGGCTTTGATGGGAGCTTTGAACATTGAATAAGAATTTGTATTCTGACTTTGCAGGGTGAAATACTCTGCAGACATCAATTAAGTCCATTTGTTCAAAAGTTTGATTTAGCTCCAATATTTCCTTATTGACTTTTTGTCCAGTTATCTGTCTATTTGTGACAGTGGGGCATTGAAATCCTCTGCAGATGAAAACAATGCTGATTCCATCTCACACCCAAAGAACGGCTCCTACCTTGAAATTAACCAGCAACAAATGCTGGTGAGGCTCTGGGGAGAAAGGAACCCTTCTCCACTGTTGGTGGGAATGTAGACTGGTCCAACCACTATGGAGATCAGTGTGGAGATTCCTCAAAAACCTTGGATTAGAGATCACATTTGTCTGCTCTTCCCCTGCTAGTTATATACATGAAAGAATTCAAAGATTCATATCACAGCGACATATGTGCATCCATGTTCACAGGAGCTCAGTTTTTGATGGCTAGATCTTGGAAACAACCCAAATGCCTGTCAACTGGAAACTGGATAAAGAAGATGTGGTTTTTCTATAAAATGGAGTACAACTCTGCCATAAAGAATGATAAGTTTGAGTCATTTATATTCAAATGGACCTACCTTCTGGACATACTCCTAAGTGAAATAAACAGATCACAGATCTGTAAATATTATATCTTTTCTTTGGTATGAGAAAATAAGATGCAAGTGAGCTATAGAATATATGGTAGATATTGTGAAATAGAAAATATTCAAAGGGAAAATGGGTGTAGAGGTAACAAGGGGAAGAAAAAAATATGTTGGAATAAAAAAGGGAAACAAAGCTTATGTATATGGGGTGGGATGTTGTATGGTGGGTAGGGGAATGGGAAAATGAGAATTAAATTCTGTCATATGATGATAGAAATTCTCAGCATTGGGTGTGATCATGATGTGTACATATAATGTACCAATAAAGATTCAAATAAAAAAAATTGTAACAAAAATTAAAGTGGGAATACATGAGTAGTACGCACATAAATGACTTGTAATTTTGTGATTTGGGCATAATTTTTCTAATAAAAGAACACTTTTATGGATTATTCACATTTAGGTGGTAGCCTAGATGATAGAGGGAGGAAGAATTGAGGCTTACACTCATTTAAGACAATATTGAAGATAGCTCAGTCTAGGAAAAGACTTCTGTGAATTTTAATTTATATTCTTTAACTTATTTTCTGATTTGCAAGCAACAAATTCACTGTCCTTGGTGTCTAGTTTTCAGATGTATTAATAAGTGTATAAAGCTTTGTAGCACCAACAAAATCAATACATGGAACATTTCCAACAGTCTGATAAATTTTCTCTTACTGTTTGTAATCAGCCCCTGCTTCTTCATCTAGATCTTTGCAATCACAAATCCAGGCTCCATTGCAGTTTTCGTCTTTTCAAAAAGTTAACTTAGTAGGCAGGATTTTAAGATGGTGTGTGAGCCTGGTCATAATAATTCTTGTTATTATGCTGATATACATGTATATGTATATATTCCTCTAATATAATCACATAAGCCCCTTAAAAGCATAGATTTTGCCTTCTGGCCACAGAAAGGAAGTCAGAGATTTGAAGCGTAAGGTGCCTCACTGGCTTGCAGATGAAAGAGGCACGATGAAAAGAACTGAAAATGGCTTTAGGAACTGAGAAAATCTCCAGCTAACAAGTGACAAGGAAACGAGTATCTTCATCCACCTGTGTCCAACAACAGTTGGGAATCGGATTTGATCAGTGACAGAACCTTGGAAGGAGCTTCCAACCCAGAATCTCCAGGTGACCCTCAGACTCTATGGACACAATCAGGGAATCCAATTCAGCTTACTTTAGACTTTGACATGTAGAAATATGAGGTTATAAATGGATTTTGTTTTCAGCCATTGAGTGTGTGGAAATTTGCAAGACAAAAAAAATAGTCATGTAAGTAGAATTATAAAGCATTTATTCATTTGAATCTGGGTTATTTCATTCCACATCATCTCCATACCTATGAGATTCATTGATGTCATTGAGACACTGAGTAATAGTCTGTGGGATGAATTCACCACAGCTTGTTTATCCATTCATTTCTTTTTCTTATTTTTGGCAGTTGGGGAAAAAAAGCCATTACTAGTGTATAAGTTTTATAGAAACTGTTTTGATTTCTCCTCTATTGCTTCCTAGAATTGAAATTTCTACATTACATAAGTTTCTGCTAAAATCTGTAAAAATTGCCATTTTGTTTTACTGACATAACACAGTTTTTTTATTTGCAAGTTCTAATAAATGTCTACAGTTGCATTTACTTAAAGTTCTTAAATTGCTTTATAGCAGTGTGTTGTTGAATATGATTTTAAATACATTTATCCTAAACTTTAGCAGTTCACACAAATTATCATCTCTGAAATAATGCGACACAAGCAGTAGCATGTTTTATATGTCTGTGCTTGAAAAATCACCTTTTGAAAATATAGCTTTGGTTCAGACTATTGTCCATTATTAGATAATGATGTTTCTGTATTAATACTCCAAGAAAGTAAATTAGAGCTAAGAAGCATATGTATTCAATAATTTTTGATAGCAGCTATCAGCTGCATGCCAGACCTCATGATAACAGATGGTCCTGCCTTCAAGAATTTCATGAGAGGGCCAGAGGGTTAGCTCAGTGGTTCCGGCGTCTGCCTTGCAAGCGCAAGGACCTGAGTTCGATCCCCGGTAACCACATATAATGCTGGGCGTGGTGGCTCACGCCTATAATCCCAGCACTTGGGAGGCAGAGAAGGGAGGATTGCTGAGTTCGCGGCGGCTTGCCTGGGCACCATAGTGAGCTCAGGGCCAGCCTGAACTACAAAGCGAGACCCTGTCTCCAAAAAGCAAAAAAAAAAAAAAAAAAAAAAAAAAGAATTTCATGAGAGCTGGAGAAGCTGGCACATAGTGTATAATTTTAATAGAGTCTAGTCATTATCATGATGGAGGTATATGAAAAGTGCTGGTAAGTCACAGGTGAGGGAGTAAAAATTCTGCTTGAGGTATCAGGTTGGTACGGTGATTAGTATGACTACAGGTATGTACTGACTGAGAGAGAAGCTTGTAATCAGCACTGTGTCCTGTATTTGCATAGAATAGACCATTGGTGTGTAATAAGAATCATTTTGTATAATCCGGTAACAAAGATTTTTCTCGTTATTTCAAATTTTTGAAGTCTTTGCCAAATATCTGTGTTGCAAAGATCATTACACACAACATATGCTCTGATATAATGAATGTCCAATAAGGAAAGTTCTTATTCTTACAGAGACAGTAAAAGACAAAAACTGGCATAACAAAGATTCTTAAAATTTTATTCTAGAGGCACCAGTAAACACTGTTGACAGGCTTTCGTGGTAAAATCTTTGAACCTTTGTTGTGTCCTTTCTCTTGAAATTAATCAGTGGTTTGTGCAATATGTACCTGTGTGTACACGTGTGTACACATATGCCAGACAGTAACAAAGCAAGTAAGTGGCTTTCTCCACTCATGGTATGATCATCTCATTTTAAATAACTAACCCATTTTCTATATAAATAATACATATATGTTAAAAATTAAAAGGACATGTGTAGCTCTATTTTTCTAGCATGTGCACTATTTCCTGGCCAGAGTATGTGTGGTAGGACCGTACATGTACAAGCAAGGGGAAACAATTTGCCAAACAGCTTAAGAACTGCACATAAAGGAGTAAATGTAGGGATATCCATCAACCAATTAGAAAATCATTGTTCAAAATACAGTCTCGTGTACAATGCCAGAGTTCTACAGAAAGCATTTGGATATTTTTCGTCGTGTTTGATTTTAACTTTCAGAAGCATTTTCATTAAGGTAGCGTTTACTTCTGAGGTGTGTAATCTGGGCTCAGCGGGTGGCATTGCCAGAGTCTTTGATGTTCACCAAGTTTGTTTATGAACTATGTTAGAGATGGCAATCCAGTATCTTCAAGGAAAATTCAGAGACAAAGGCAGGACAGTTTTTTTTTCCTGTTCTGTTCATAATTGTGTCTTTACTGCCTGAATGTAACCAAAGCCTTGTTAGAAATGTAAACAAGGTTGCCTTTGTGCACAGGAGAATGTGATTGGTGTACCAATATCAAAACCCAGGGCATTGTAGGTGATGCAAAATATGCTGCACTGTGTGCCATATCCTGAAGCACTTCTAACGCTTTTTGAAGCAGAAAATAAGAAGAGTCTGCAGAATTATAAGTGATTTGTGCATACAAACATCTTCAAAATATTACCAATGTTTTCTTTTTGTTTGTTCTGGGCTTTTTTCTTCCCTTCCTATCGGCTGGAGCTAGGTACATGAGAGCTAGTGAGACACCATATTGCAATTTGGGAGAGCTCTGTTTTTGATGGCTTGCAATAAAGCATACAGCATATTCCCCCTGGGGGAAAAGAAGTTATAAACTGTCTTGAATATTACAATTTACATGATTTGGAGCTTTGGGATCGCTTGTTTAAATTTTTTACTCTAGCAAATCACAATTTTTTTTTTCTGTTTGAAAACAATGATTTGAATGTAAACCAACTCCAAAAGGTACAATAAAACAATTTCGACAAGCAAATTAATTTCTGTACAAGACAGACAGAGATAACACAACCTCTGAATTTGCTTTTGAGGATGTCTCAAAATCATACACTTCATTTGCAGAATCAGTCAAAACCAATTTCCCTGATAAACAAAGAGTACCGCTCAACTGACTGTGTCTAATGATGGCATCTCTCCAGGTAGCACTGTGAAAATATGTTAACACTCATCCAAAAGAGTTAATTAGGAAGTGTCAGATGAAAACATTTAACTTTTTAAAATCCTCTACTAAAGATAAGGATTTTCATTTTGTAAAATTATTAATTTAGAATTTTAAGTGATGAACCTATCATCTGTGTGAAGGCTTAAGAAGTCAGAAGGATGGTAGATCTCAATTTTTTTTTTACCTGTTTTACCCTAGAGATATTTTTTTCTTGAGTTCTCTATAGATACTACGGTACTGGCAGAATTATAATTAAAGGAAAATAAATGTGTATCCTAAAAGTAAATAAACCAGATAAGTAATTCTTTTAGTCATCTAGTAATAATTAATGTAACTTTGCCAGGGATTTAGCTCAGGTGATATCATGGCTACCTTTGATGAATGAGAGCTGAAGTAAATCCCTGGTACTGAAAAAATATATAATAATAATAATAATAATAATAATAATAATAATAATAATGTAACCTGTTTATAAATAAATGTTCTGTGAATTTTTATTAACTTACATGGAAAGGTACACTTTTGGACATTTAAAAAAATATATGGGTTGATGACATTTCAAAAATCTTTATACTTATCTTTTATTCTATTTATGAATAAACTACAATATACATTTTGGTAAAGCTATCATTGATGAGTGGGAAATATTTCACTACTCATTGTTTTAATAAATATTTTGCAATCAGCAGAAACCATTTTTCCTATCTCAGAGCTGCTCTTTCTATGGAATAGCTCTGGCTGGAGTATTTCCAGTAGGCATTTATGACTCTGCTTCTGTTCTTATTTTCTTGTTTGTTCTCCAAGGGCACCAGAATGATCCTGTTCAAAGATCTTTTGTGTGTTCTTGCTCCCAATACTTTGACGAACTTGTAATTCACTATAAGATAAAATGAACTCTTTCTGCTATCTTCTGTGCCTCCTACCCTTTTCTTTACCTCACTCACTCCACCCCTGAGTGTTGGAACAGATTCAGCCACACTGCTACCTCATGATATTTGCTGGACCTCTCTTTCTTGCTACCAATGCACAGATCCTGTCTTTTTTGCTGACAGGGATACATTCTGAGATATAACATGTCAACGAGACATGGTAAAGAGTGATGGGAAATCATGGGTTACAATTATTTCAGTGCAAGTGGTCAGACAAGGACTTCTGAAAAGAAATAAATGATCTAAAGGTTGAAGGACAAGTTTCAGGGCAAAGGAAAAGTGTGTCAAATGCCTGAGCTAACAGGGCATAAATCTGTTTAACCACACTCATTATTCATCAACAAGGGTTTATTTCTTCTTTGTGACTACATGCTATATTGCTTCTAAAGAACATAAGATGTGCTGCTAACTATAAAGGTACTAATTATCTACCTGGTGACACAAAACTCACTGATATCAAACCACAAGTATAGAAGGTAAAGTTTCAAAAAGAAGATGCAAGATATGAATGAAGTTTGCAAAGATAAAGGCCAGAAAATGTAGAAGTCTGAAGACTAAAATCCTTCTGGGCAAAAGAAAAGAGCAGGGACATGCTGTGTGTGAAAAGAATAACAAAGAAACGTGCTTCTTTCAGCCACTGAGGTGGAGATGGGAGTGTATAGAAAGGGAGGCACTTGCCTTGAAAGCTAGATGAATGAATTTAGGGCTCATTTACCAGAAACCATTGCAGCCATACTTGATTCTTTCATTTTACTCTTTTTTTTTTTTTTTTTGCTTTTTGAGACAGGGTCTTGCTTTGTAGTTCAGGCTGGCCCTGAGCTCACTATGGTGCCCAGACAAGCCGCCGCAAACTCAGCAATCCTCCTGTCTCTGCCTCCCGAGTGCTGGGATGACAGGCGTGAGCCACCACGTCCGGCATTGTGGTATGCGGTGTTGATTGTTGGTGGGCGTGAGTCTCCACGCCCAGCATTATATGTGGTTACCGGGGATCGAACTCAGGACCTTGTGCTTGCAAGGCAGGCGCCAGAACCACTGAGCTAACCCTCCGGCCCTATTTTACTCATTTTTGCATCCCATTTACCAGCAGGACATGTAGGTTCTATTCCCAAAATATATGTCAAATCGTTCACTTTTCTATCTTCTGCTTTATTCAACCCATCATCCTTTTTTTCCCTTAAGCAAAAAATGTTTAACCATTTTCCCTCTTTCTACTCTTATCCTTCTGAATTCTGTTCACAAGATATTTGGGATAATCATCTGTAAATATGTTTGGTACTACTGCTCAGAACAACTTTCTTTTGTATTTCAAATGACACATTTTAATTTTCTAAAATCAATGGTGGTTTAGTAGGCCCTAGGAACTTAGGTTTCTGTGGGACCTCTGCTTTACTTATTTTCACTCACCTTTACATACTTTTCTTCTTTTCACTGCTTGTGATTTTATTAAACATCAAATTTACACAAAGACTATTTCCAACTACCTTGTTTATTATGACACTATAACATTACCATTTAGTATAATACAGCCATTTTGTATAACATAACCCAATTGGATTGTTCTCATGGATTTAACCATTATGTGAAATATGTTGTTTATATATTTACCTTATGATTATTTTCTTCTTCTACCAGGATACAAGCACATTGATTGCAGAGAGTCTATAGCATATGTCTTTTTCTTTATCATGAATGCAAAGTTTAAAAACCATTTTTATAAGCATGTATGGATTATAGTCGTAGATAGTAATTTGGACGAATAAATGAAAATAGGAAACCAGTGAACATTTAACGTATTTATATGAAATTGTAAAACCAGTTTTTGGAGTAGGCTTTCAGAGAGATCCCGAAATACCTGCCCTGAAAATGAAGATATATTGACAATTGGAAGATATTTTATTAAACAAATCAATAGTACTTGCTGATAAGAGAGAATTGTAATGAAATCAAAGTGAAGTATACCTAAGCTAATTCTAATCATCAGCAAATGAGTCAAGAATATCTTTTATAAAGGTTTTAGGAGATATATTAAATTATTATTATGGCATATTAGTAATTAGCAAATGTCTGTGACTCCAGATAATGCTGTGCGCAAATTCATTTTTTGTTGTTATCCTGTTGTTATATTTTTGAAACCTTATGGTTTTTCTTTTTATTGTGCATTTATTTGCAATTGTGGGCTCATAATGAGGTGTGAACTTCTCCTATGGAGTAATAAAGCTCTTTTGGAAAGTTTGCCTTATATCTTTGGAGCCCTAGGGGTTTTATTAAGTCAACCACAACCACCCTC
>PVIC010018547.1:0-31463 GCA_004025085.1 Thryonomys swinderianus
TGCTCTGGCCTGGCTCACGCAGGGCTCAGTCCTCGCGTCACACAGGTGCCCACCACGGCGTGGCCTTCCTGGCAAAGGCTCTGACCCGACCGGGACAGCTCTGCGGCCCCCGTCTGTCCCGGGCACGCCAGCCCCTGCCCTGGTGTCCACTCCCGGCCGAGCGGACGTGGCCCAGGACCTTGATGAGGCCACTCACTGCGGGTCACGCCTCCTGCCTCCGGGGCTCCCGCCTCAGCGCCAGCGGGCGAGGCAGTGCGTTTCCTGGGAGTGACTTTGGGCCAGTGAGGAACAGGCATGTAGCAGGAGCCCGCGGAAGCCGCGCCTCCCTCCCCTGCCCGCTCCCCTCCCGCCCGCGCAGGCCAGACGGAGCGGATCCGGCGCCCGTGCCCGGCAGCCCCGCCGTCCGTCCGGTCCTCCGGGCTGCACCCTCCGCGCCGGCCTTCCCCGAGTCTGCCCTTCAACGACGCATCAGTTCTCCGGTGATCTCCCCGAGCTCTCTTTTTCGAGAAACAAGTTAAAAGAGCTCTTCAAATTCCACATTTTAGAAAAAGAGAGGACTTTTCCCCCTTCGTTCACGTTAGGTCCTGTGTCTGTCAAAAGCAACAGCTGCGATCACTGAAAATGAGAATCGTGTGAGTTTTACGCGCTCACCTTCCCTCCTGCTGATGAAATTCAGATTCCCGAAGGCCAGCGTGGCTTCTTCTTCAGCCTGAAACATCTCTGCGCTGCGCTCCCCGGACGCCCCTCCGGGCCAGGCCCGCGCCCCGTTCCCAGGCTGCGGCCCTTCCCGGGTCTGGCCCGAGCCCCGCTCGCTGCGCCGCGGCTCCCCCTTCAGCACCAGCCCCCGCTTCCGGAGGGGCGCACGGAGCTCGGGCCCGTCACACACGCTCGGCCCTCACCGCGCTCCGTGCGCTGCGAACAATTTGAAGCTCTCTCTGGATTCGAAGTACTTTCAAGCATCCCTCCTTTCCGTTCCTCTCTCTCTGGCTCAATCACAAGCCTGGCTGCTTTTAAACTCTTCACTTTTGTTACTGTTTCTTTGGCTCGGGGCACCTTTTCCTCCTCTTATATACATCCTTCCTGTCTTCCAAGACCCAATCTGCAATCATTTTCAGAAGGTTTGTCACAAGAATGCTAGAACACACTGCTCCTGAAATCTTTTATCATTAATCACCAGCAAAATTTAATTACCAAGCTACATATTGTTGGATGCTGATCAGAAGCTGGTTTTGTACTTCTGTTTTGTAAACAAGATCAAATTTTTGGACCATAGAGAGAATGTATGGCACCCTTAATTATAAAGAGCATAGAATAGATGCTGAAAATACTTCTTATTTCTCCTCCGTAGACGTGAACAGCAAATGTCCTGTACCTGGAAGTGCCGTGGGTTGGTGAAGCCCTAGTAATGGTGTCTGAAGTCGGTGCCAGGCACAGGGCACTTCGACACGGTCTCTTGTGAGCCTGAGGACTGAAGGCGAGCACGCGAATTCCTCTGCTGGTGCGGGAGCAAGAGCGCCTGCCTCGTCCGAGGGGCCTGGAGGGCGACAGCGACACCTGGAGGGCAGAGATGGGATTGGGGAATGCGCGGACCTCTGGCCTTACTCGGCCAGCGCCGTTCCGGACCCAGAATCAAAGTGACCCCTCCCATGGACTCAAAAGACCAAATAACAGGCCTGGAAGAGGTGGTGGACGAGCTGGTGTGGCTGTGGGGGGACTAAGGTGTTCTCAGGGTGTGGAGAGGATAAATTCACCCCGAAGAGTCGGACTAGATTCCGCAGAGAGTCGCACTCGCCACCTCATGTTATTCTCCTGCGGCTGTGATACCAAAATCTCATAGCGTGGAGAGCTTAAGCGGCAGGAATTCAATTCCGCACAGTTCTGCAGGTGAGAAGTTCCAGATGCAGGTCCTCCCTGACCTGTTTTCTGGTGAAGGCTCTCCCTTGGCTTAACGAACACTGCTTTTTTGCTAGGCACTCCGGGGGCATTTCTTAGTTTCCACACCTGTGCCTAATAATTTCCCTTAAACTTTTTTCCAGATTCCACATATGCCAACAAATATATAATACTTGGACTTCTGAGTCTAGCTTATTTCACTTCACATGATGATCTCCAGTTCTACTCATTTTCCTGCAAATGCTAAGATCTCATTCTTTTTTGTGGCAGCATAATATTCCACAGTGTGTGTGTGTGTGTGTGTGTGTGTGTGTGCATATATCTAATTTTCTTTATATATTTATCCACTCATGCACATTTAGGCCGATTCCACAATTTAGCTATTGCACGTAGTACTGCAGTTTAAGAGAGATGTGCAGAGACATCTTTATTGTATGCTGACTTGATCTTTCAGGTGTATATCCAAGTGCAATAGCTGGATCATATGGAGAGAGCTTTTAGATTCTAGAGAAACTCCACACTGATTTCCATAATGGTCTCTACTTCACTTTTGCACCAACCATGTAGAAGGGTTGGTTTTCTATGTACATTCTTGCCAACACTGTTTTTTTTTTTTTTTTTTTTTTTGAGACAGGGTCTCACTTTGTACTTCAGGCTGGCCCTGAGCTCACTATGTAGCCTAGGCAAGCCTTGAACTCAGCAATCCTCCTGCCTCTGCCTCCCAAGTGCTGGGATGACAGGTGTGAGCCACCACACCCAGCAACACTGTTGTTTTTTAATTTTCTTGATAATGGCTATTCTAACCAGGATGAAAGGGAATTTCAATGTATTTTTAATTTACATCTACTGACTAAAAATGTTGAGCATTTTTCATATAATTATTGGCTGTTTTTACTTCTTTTTTCACGATGGGTCTTTTCAGTTTATTTGTTCATTATTTGTTCCTTTAGTATTAAATTTTAAATGAATTACATATGATAGATATTAATCCTTTATTATATGAATCACAGCAAAGATTCCCTCACATTTTGTAGGCTGCCTCATTTTATTGATGGTTTCTTTTGTTAAAAGGAAAAACTTTTAAATTTTATATAATTTTATTTGTCAATTCTTGCTAGTATTTTCTGAGTTATTAGAGTCCTGATCAGGAAATCATTTCCTAATGAATATTTCCTTTGTATTTTCTTCCAGTAGTTCAAAATTCAGGTCTTACATAAAGGTCATTGGTCCATTTTGGCTTGATTGTTGTACATTAAGGGGGAAGAGATCTAGTTTCTATCTTCTACAATAAAATGATCAGTTTTACTGACATCATTAGTAATAAAGGCTGTCTTTCCTCCAGCATATGTTTTTATTTTCCTTTAAAAAATCAGTTTTTATATGTTCTTGACTTTATTCCTGTGTCCTTTATTCTATTTCATTGATCTACTTGTCAATTTTTATGCCAATACCAGGCTGTTTTACTATAAAAGCTCTATAGTGTATTTTTTGGGGGAATGGGGTATTGTGATATCACAGGTATTTTTATTTTTACTCAAAATTGCTTTTTTTTAGGGTTTTCCCCTATAAGTTGTAAGAGTTTCTTTTTAGTTCTGTAAAGAACATCATATGATTTTGATGATAATAGCATAGATCATTGTAGGTAATATGGCCATTTCTTAGTACTGAGTTTTATGTAGACTAGACTAACCTCAAATTCATGGCAATCTTCCTGCCTCAGCTTCTCAAATGCTGAGATTACAGATGTGCACAAATGCACTCCACTAGTATGGCCATATTAGCAATATAAATTCCCTAATCTGTATGTAACATGTGATGTTTTGGCATTTTCTGTTGTCTTCTTAGAGTTCTCTCTTTAATGTTTTTAAATTTTTGTTGTAGAAATCTATTGCTTGTTGGTTAGTTTTATTATTTCTTAAGTATTTTGTTAATTTTTTTGATATTGTGAATGAGACTGTTTTTCTGATTTTTTTTTCTAGTGTGTAAGAAAGCTATTGATTTTTGGATGTTGATTTGTATTCTGCTGCAATCACTGAATTTATTTATCAGCTTTAGGTAACTTTTGTATCCAAACCCTTTAAATAGAAATCTGACACTTCGGTTTGGAAAGGTAACTTTTGTAGCGATATGGAGATGAAATGAATGGAGGAGAGAAGTGGTTTTGGAGTTTTATGTTGATGTTATGTTTCTTGAACGTGTGGGTCCTTTGGAAATGTTTCCTGGGCCATCCTGAAGGACAGCAGGATGAGCAGGCAGGGACGGAGGCCTCCAGTTCAACACCAAACTGACCTTAGGTCTGGTATTGCTGGACTTCTAAGTAGAACTTTTAAAAAATGTATCACTCATTAAAGAAATTGGAAAACTCCCAGCTCACTGACACAGATGGCTATACAAGAAGCACTGGAGACATCTCAGAAGCCCTTTGAGTTACATTTAATTGGACTTGTTTACCGATAACTTCAGTGTGGTTACAAAAATCAAGAGCCTAAAATCTCTAGGGGATTTCATAGATATGATCACATTAACTAAGGTAGGGGTCACTTTGAGTAGAGAAGATTAGAGAGAGAAGACTTCTATTGATTCATCTATTGAATGCAGTTCCTATGAGTAAGGATTTAATTAGAAATTGAGATCTGGGGTTCAGGAGAAAGGTCAGACATAGGTTCCAGAATCAAAAGCATGAGATAATCTCCGAAGCCAGGAGATCAGTGACGTCACCCAGCAAGAGGGTGGACCAGTGAACAGCTCGAGTCACAAGCTGAGATAAAAATAGCATCCAGCCCGTGAGCGTCATCCAGATTCTTTATCCTTCGCAGTATTTTGCATTTGCTTTTAAAATTATTGTCAGCATTTATAAGTCAGGGATTTCACTTTCTAGTTCCTGAGGCAGAATTCCCACAGTGGGACCCCAGGCTACTCATCTCTATTATGGAGTACAAGCAAGAAATGTATTTATTGGTATTGTTTTGATGATTTATTTTCTTATTTTACTGTTATGTTTTTTAAAGTCATGATCCCAAGAGTCAAGCTGCAGTTGTGTGTGTGTGTGTGTGTGTGTGTGTGTGTGTGTTTTGACACAGGGTCTCTCTTTGTAGTTCAGTAGTTTGGTCCTCAGCTCACTATGGAGCCCAGGCAAGCCTCGAACTCAGCAATCCTCCTGTCTCTGCCTCCCAAGTGCTGGGATGACAGGCGTGAGCCACCACGCCCAGCACTGTGGTATGTGGTATTGATGGCTGGTGGGCGTGAGTCTCCACACCCAGCACTGTATGTGGTTACCTGGATCGAACTCAGGGCCTTGCGCTTGTGAGGCAGGCGCCGGAACCACTGAGCCAAATCTCCAGCCCTTGCAGTTGTGTTTTTACACTTAGAGAAAATAACAAGGGCTCCTCGTCCTAATTGAAATCAATTATATTACTGTTTCACAATCTCCTATGCACTAGTGCCACTGTCATATAAAAGCGTAGCATTGAAAAGTACATATACATAGTGAGATGTAGTTATCATTGATATATTGATAGATAATAACAGTAAAACAGTGTTATCTTTATTTATTCCATGATTCTGGGGAAAAAGAGGATGGCCTCATTCATGTGCATCACCTGATAGAGTTTGCAAACAAAAAGAAAATTTTCAGGAGGCAGAGGCAGGAGGATCGCTGAGTTTGAGGTTTGCCTGGGCTACATAGTGAGCTCAGGGCCAGCCTGAACTACACAGCGAGACCCTGTCTTCAAAAAAAAAAGAAAAAGAAAAAATTTTTTTGCCAAATGCTTCTATTAGAGAACTAAATTGTTTACAAGCAAAAGACTTCATGAACCAAGATGTTACAATATAACCTAGTAAGCAATGCATTAGATTTGGAATTGGTTCAGACAACAGTGTCGAAGAGAAGAGTGCTAATTTTTTGTCGTACAGATATCTAAGATGATTAATTTTGAGGAGAAAAGTTTAATTTTGGCTCACAGATTTTAGGGTTCCAGTCTGTGGTAAGTTGGTCCCACTGTTTTGGATCTTTGTAGAGGCCACTGGTGAAGGTTAAATTTTGATCAGAGAGAAAGCCCCCTGGAAATAGCATCCACACTGAGTGACGATCATCAAAGGTCAGCTAGTGCTGACCCCTTCTCCACACTGAGTCACCCTTTAACACCCACACACCTGGTAAACACGTGGAGCTTTAGAAAATCAGAAAGAAAGAGATAGTAGGTAATAAGTTAGTGGATAACATTTAAATGTGATGCATTTTTATTGCCACCATAAATCTTAAGTCTCTAATGGCTGTGGAAGAGTGTGCCTGGAGGGTTAAATATCTGGTATTCTAAGCCTGTGGATATTGATGTGTATTTCCATTTCGAAGAGAAAGAGCTTCTATTTCTGTTTAGAGTATGTTAATGCAAACCTCAAAATATGAGTTATTCTTTGTAACTGCATATGATTAATTTGGGACAAAACAATGAATCAGAATTTAGATGATCAGTTCTGTCAAGTTTCATCCTCAGAAAATGACTTAGAATTTACAGGAAAAGGAATATCTGTTGACAGGATTCTCTTGGTGTGAGGAATGCTAAGGGATTCAATTACACACATACATTTATATTCACTCTCTGAATCTGCTCTCCAGCTTCATTTAAGAAATCAACCTCAAAATCCCAGAGTTTAATTTTATGGTCCAAACTTCATGCATATTTATCTTTGGGAAACTGATAGAGACGTCAGACACTTGCAATGAGATGAATAATTAAGTGCGAATGAGGCTTGGGATTAAAATTTTAAAGAGCTTGCTTAAAAGGATTTGCTCAGCTCTGGCATTTCTGAGCGACTGGAGTCGATGGCATGAGAGGAGAGTCAGGTCAGGCGCCGTCAGCGTCTGCGCCTCGCCGGGGAGCGCTCTGCGAGTCCTGTCGCTTTCCTTTACATTTTAACCACAAATGCTTCGGTCTGGTGACTCCGTAAATTAGAGCTGCAGCATTTTAGAGCAGCGGAGGCCACGGGGGCCATTCAGAGCCATCTCCCTGTGATGAGAGGAACTGAGGCTTGCCGTACAGGTTGCCTAGGGAGGGCCCTAGGCAGGGTCGCCCGTTAGTCACATTTTTAGCTCTTCGCAGAGAAGCCGAGTGGCAGGATGGATGGAGCCTAACAGAAACACAAGCTGCACAAGGCCGTCCCGTACAAACTGGCTATTCATTCTGATGTTGGGTGGAAACTGGCTGTCTGGTGTGTGGCAGGAAGTGTTTCAATGGTCAATGACTTTTTTTTTTTCCTTTTTTTGAGACAGGGTCTCGCTTTGTAGCTCAGGCTGGCCCAGTGCTCACTATGGAGCCCAGGCAAGCCGCTGCGAACTCAGCAATCCTGTCTCTGCCTCCCGAGTGCTGGGATGACAGGTGTGAACCACCACGCCCAGCAGTCAAATAACTTTTCCATTCATTGAACACTTTATTCTTATTCATTTATCACACTTATGGAAATAAATAGGGCCGGGGGGTGGATGTTTGTAGATGAACACAAGTGTGTATCTATTGAGCTATTGCACAAGTCTCAAAACTTAGGCGTGCCGCCTGTCTCCTAAGGGCCTTGGTAAATGCAGACTCCCCAAATGGAAGAGCCCAAGGATTCATGTCGACGACAAACTGCAAGGTGGGAACAATGTGGCCGGTGGTAAGAGCCCAAACTCTTAGAAGTAATGGACTCTATTCTCTATCCTACGTCCTATAGAAGAACTGTATTCTTTTTTAAATTGAATTCTTTATTGGTACATTTTATATACAGCCCACAATCACACACAAGTTAGAAGAACTGCATTCTTAACAGGCACCAAAACAAAGAAGACTAACTTTTCAAGAAGATCTTTAGAATGATCACCTATAGCTCTCAGGATAATACAAGGCCCCAGGCAGAGCAGATTTGCAAAGTTTTCCAGGTTTAACTTCAGAAACTAAAAGTTTACTTCATGTCTTCCAACCACCGTTTGGAAGAAATTAATGCTTACTTCACTTCGGAAGTGCAGTCCTGGTGAAGACCCATCCCAGAGAAATCAGAAGCCATTTCACACTGAGGAGTGAAGGGCTAATATCCACGTGAATTCAGGTGCTGACAGGGAACTGGAGGTGGAGCAGGTTAACGGAGGGAAGCCTTGAAGGACGTGGAAGAGGAAGCAGGGACTCGTAAGAGCCTTCAGAAGACGCGAGCCCTGTCTGAGCCACAGGGGAGGGAGGAGGAGGAGGAGGAGGAGGAGGAGAACTGGGCTAGGAAGAAGCTCAGACTGCAGTGCAGGTCTGAGGAAGCTTCCCGCTAACTGACGGGGGATCCTCCGAGCAGGAGGCACCGGGGAGATAGGTCCCACGCCCCGGGGCACGCGGCGTGGCTGGCGCATCTGCACGGCCGCCACGGCCCGAGCTCCGGGCCCCGCCTCTGGCTACACTTCCTAAGGTGTGGCGTGGAAGGGGAGTCGGTGCGGCCACGTTCCGCCCCTGCCCCGGCGCCCCCCGGTGCTCCCGCCGGCCCCGGGCCCCCGTCCTCGGCCTCAGCCCTGCTCGGGTAGGCCTTGCGGCTTCTCGGGAGCTGGGCCCGAAGCGGAGGCGGTGGCCTCGCTCAGGCCGGGCTCCGGGCAAAGGCGGCGGCTGCTCGTCCTCAGGCTCCTCCGCCCCCCCGACGGGCTCCAGGCAGCGCCGCCGCCGACAGGGAGACAAGTCGCACCCGCGGAAGCCCGAGGCCGCGCTGTACTAGGGCGCAGGCTCCGCCTTCTGGAAGATCCCCCGTTGAGAACCCAGGACCTCCAGGCCTGAGAAGCCCGAAGGTGCAGATGAGACACAGTCTGGTCCCGAGCCGCTGGCCGGGCGCTGCTCTCCCTGCGTCTTCGCCGCACGTCCACGCAGAGCTCCCGCTGGGACCCTGAGCCGCGGGGTCTCCGGCTGAATGCGTGTTCTCGGGGGAGGGAGGCCCCACGCCTCCGAGCCCTGCTGCCGAGCTGGGCATTGTCTGTGCCTTTAGAAACCTGTTTCCCCGGCCCGAAGCAGGCTGCTTCCGATGACAGGATGTGCAGGAGAAACAGTGAGCGCAGTTGCCACAGGCTGCTCGCCTCCTGCCCCGCGGAGGCGTCCCCTGCGTGGGCGCTGGGCCTGTGGGCTTCCCGCTCGTGGGTCGGGCATTCCGTAAGTTCAGGAGAAGGTGCCGGAGGAGGCTCTACAAACAGAAACAAATAGTTACACAGAAGCAGTATAGATCCCTCTAAGGTTGAACCGCAGCCTTTCTAGGCCGGAAGGGGCTCGATGTTGTCGCCTTGCAGCGAGGACTGGCTGGTCCTCGGTGAGCCATGATTTGGCTCTGTGCTGTTGCCGACCAGCCTGGTCTTCGGTGCAACGACACACAGACATGCATGTGTAGGGAAGGAGAAGTGGTGGTTGAGGCCCTGCTTGGAGTCTTGTGCTCATTAATGGCGGTGTCAGTTTGAGTGAGAGATGCCTGGCGGGTTGCAGAGCACAGTCCTGGGTGTGTCTGGATGATGCGTTTACTGAAGAGGGAAGACCCACCCTGGCCGTGGGTGGTGCCAGCCAGTAGACTTGCAGCCTGGATGGAATAAAAAGGGAAAGAAGGAGATCTCCTGTTTTTTGCTTCTTCAGAGACGCTCCAGTCTTTGGATATTTTGTCCCCACTTCCAGTGAAGCCTCTTGAGACCTCTGACACGCACTCACACAGTGCTGTGCAGTGAGCTCCACATCTGTGGCACGAGTGACCCCCGCAGCTCCCCCGAGTGCAGGCGGCCCTGTTGCATTCCTCCAGCCCTCGTTCTGCAGGCGGTCATTTAAGCCTACTCTGTAAATCCCTTGTGTGTGTCATGGGTGGGTTGGCAGCGTGTATTTTAAATTTGTGCCTTTAGAAACAAGCCTCCGTCTCTGCCAAGTGAACACTGTCACGTGTTCATAACGATAATAGCATGTTTAGCTAGGATTGTGTTAGCCACTTTCCTCTTACTAGAACAAAACACCTAACACCCACAGGGGAGAGAAGGAAAGGTTTCATTTGGCTCATGGTGTTTGTTTTTGTTTTTGTTTTTTGCAGTAGCGGGGATCAAACTCAGGCCCTCGTGTGTCCAAGGTTGGTGCGGCACCACTTGAGCTAAGTTGCCAGCCCCTGGCTCATGGTTTTGAGGTGTCAGTCCGTAGACGACTGGCTCAAAGGCAGAAAGAGCACACTGGGAGGCTGTGGTGGAGGAAGGCTGCTTACGTCATGCAGCCAGAAGGCGGAGACAGAGCGCGAAGCCGGAAGGAAGACGGATCTTCTCAAGGGACACTCCCAGCGAAAGCCCTTTCCCACCAGGCTCCGTTCTAGCCCATGTTTCAATCACACAATTAGCCTTAAACTCATCCATGGATCTATCCACTGCGAAGTGTGGCATCCCTGTCGTCTAATCTTCCAGAAGCACCACCTTTGAACCTATGAGACTTGGGGGGGTGTACACCATACTATAAACCATAGCGACTATCTACTGACTCAGACATCTTTTCCCATGGTGTTTTCTAGTGAATGGCCTCTGACAATGTTTTGGATTTCTGAGTAACAATACCAATTTACATGGTTTGTCCAATACTCTTTTGAATCTGGTCTTCCTTAATGTGATATAGTTGCTAAATTAGTGATCATAAGTTACTTTAAAAAGAAAAAAACAATAAAGAAGCATTAAAGTATCTACCTGTCACAGTTTTGCAAATTCTTTACTTCTCATCAGCAGATTTTAGTTCTTAAGAAAGGGCTATACTCATTTTCATATCATACTGGGGCAACTACCCTTGGCCATTTGCTCCTTGATTCTTGTCTCTTTCTGCCCATTGGCAGAGCAGCCTTCTTGCTGACCCCCTGCGTATGTTGTGTGTGAGCCATCACCTGGCTGTGGGCCTCTGTAGGTCAGCTTTTCAGCCCTCAGGACGTCCGCCCTCCCTGCTCTGGTGGGTCAGCCCTGCCACACCCTCTTCACTGCCTCCGGTCCAGTGAGGCTGCGGCGTGAGTGAAGCCAGCTTCTGACCACCTGTCTTGCTGTGCCCTCACCTTTCTGAGGGATCCTGGTGGCCTCTCTCCAGCTCTGTGCATCAAATGCCTCCAAGTCCACTCCTTAGGGATGCCAGTTTGGCAGGTGCTGCTCTATACAATTTCATTTTTTTATAAATTTTTATTTGAGACAGGGTCTCACTTTGTAGTTCGGGCTGGCCCTGAGCTCACTGTGTAGCCCAGGCAAGCCTCGAACTCAGCAATCCGCCTGTCTCTGCCTCCTGAGTGCTGGGATGACAGGCGTGAGCCACCACGCCTGGCTACAATTTCATTTTTACAGTGCCTTCGCTATGCAATCTCTTTCCTGCTTTCTCAGATCAAGTATATTCTTAGCTGGTTGTGTTGAGCCTCAGCTCTGGCCATCAGCCTGAAATTCAGGAAAGGAAGTTAAACCAGCTCTTGAGGGAAGTCCCGTGCACTGGCGGGGAAGGGGTCTGCCGTGTCGTCCGCTCAGAGGAAGCGCCGACCGCTGCTGAGAGGGGTGGGCTGCCTCTGCCTCCCTGAGGGTTGATTCCTACCCAAACTCCACAGGGGCATCGGCTGGGATATCCTGCCCCTTGTCACATGGTCCCATGTTTTCTTAGCCTGGCTCCAAACCCAGGGTGACAGATGGCCTTGGATGAGTTTGGGAGCTTCTCTGAGCTCTGTGTCTCCAGCTATCAGGTGAGTCTGATCCTTGCTGAGTCAGACCTCATACTGCAGGACACGAGGGCTGCTTTGAAAGAGACCACAGAGGCCTTCTGGATCTTCCTTTAATTATTCACGATCCTCCATTCCACATTATGCTTCTCGCAGGGTCCCAGCACAACTTAGCAATAACCAGGTCATCCCGTTGTCCTTGGAGTGATCACTCACGGTGTCTTCCAAGTGCTTGAGCCATTGCTCTCGAAGGGCATCCTGTCCGCTGGGTTTTCTCCAGGCCACTAACAAAGAGTTCTGCAGCAACCGAGCTGCTGCATAGCCCAGGTCTGTGTGTGGCACAGGGAACTCAGGACACATCTGCCAGGCCCTCTGGGCATTGAGGAGGGCAGCCTTCAGCTCCACTTCAGCCTCTGTCCTCTTGGACCCCCAGGGCCCCACCCGGGTTAACTTGGATTCTCTGAAAAGCAGAGGGGAGGATGAGACAAGACTAGAAGGCATTTGCAGGAAGGTTGCCAGGGAGCGGTCACGGGAAGATCGGAAATGGGCAGGGTGGGCCGGAGGGTTAGCTCAGTGGTTCCGGCGCCTGCCTCGCAAGCGCAAGGTCCTGACTTCGATCCCCGGTAACCACATACGATGCCAGACGTGGTGGCTCACGCCTGTCATCCCAGCACTTGGCAGGCAGAGACAAGAGGATTGCTGAGTTCGAGGCTTGCCTGGGCTACATAGTGAGCTCAGGGCCAGCCTGAACTACAAAGCGAGACCCTGTCTCAAAAGCAAAAAAAAGAAGAAAAGAAAAAGAAATGGGCGAGGACAGGCTTAGCTTGGTGCTATGAAAGGAGAGGGGGGAGGAACAGCAGATAGGAAAAGAAAGGTGAGTCACACATGGCACCTCCAGACACCTTCCTCCTGGCTGGAGTGTGACCCCCTCAGGGGACGTCCCCTGTGTCACAGGTTCGCTCCTGCACAGTTGCCACTGCTCAGACCTAGGTTGGAACGGGCCTGGGGGGAGCAAGAGCCTTGGCACTGACACAGTGGGCTCAAGGGCCAGTGGCCAGGAGCCCAACACGCCCCAACACTAGTGATGGGCACTGTCTTCCCATTGCCACTCACTGTGACTTTCATTGCAGTCTGATGAATAGTTAGCTTTGACTGAGCATTTGTTTTCTAGTACTAGATGCTAAGAGGTTTAAAATACATCTTCCCACTTAATCTTCAAAGTCTAATGTTGTCTCCATTTTTCAAACTGAACTGAAGTCTACACAGGTTAAATAATTCATCAAAGGCCACAGGAATTGTTCCTCCTAACAAGCATTTTATGTAACTTCCCATTCTAAAAAGTCCATACGCAGCCTACACCCTGGCATAGTTTAAATGCCTGATACACAGGCTCAGTCCCCACCTGGTGCTAATGGGAGGGGATGAATGTTTTCAGAGGTGGCACCTGGTGGTAGGTTCTAGGTGTCGCATCACACTCTCAGAGGGCATGGTGGGCCCCGTCTCTTCCTCCTTTGCTTCCCAGCAGGGCAGCTCTCACCATGATGGGGTGCCTTATCAAAACCTCCAAAGCCAGGGGTCTAGCCAGCCATGGACTGATTCCTCTAAACAGTGAGCCAACCCTTCCCTCTTTAGAAGTTAAATTATCCCAGGTGTTTGCTATAGTATCAGAAAACTAATTAAAACCAATTGCTGAGAAGTCACCACATTCCTACACAGCAGTTGTGAACCTTGTGATGCAACCCTAACCATCCCAGGGTTCAACTCTAAAGGAAGAAACAGGCGTACAGATTTAGAATTAGCATATGGCATAGTAACTGCAGAAGAAGATGCTCAAGCTGTCATGGAAGGCCTCCCGGAAGACATGACATTTCAGCTGTGGCCAGAGGAAGGGGTATCGTTTTTTCCAGGTGACACACGGTGAGGAAAAGAGAGCAGCAAGGGAGGGAAGCAGAGCAGATGCCTCTGGTCAATGAAAGCACTGCACGTTCATGACACTTAGCAATCCTGGATGTTACGGTGTGTGGAAAGGAGCTCCAGTGGGTTTGGATTGTACATTTTGTCATGGACGTACATGGAGTGCCGAAAAGATTAAAAATGCATCTCATAACAACAAGCTGGATGTATGAATAGTATCAAACTTGCTACACAGAGTAGAAATAGATATTTAAATAAAACTCTACAGAACTGACATGCATCACATTTAATTTTGTCAAGCTCTCCAGACCTTCCCTATATGACTAATGAGAGAATTTCTTTTTTTTTTTTTTGCTTTTGAGACAGGGTCTCGCTTTGTAGTTCAGGCTGGCCCTGAGCTCACTATGGTGCCCAGGCAAGCTGCCGCGAACTCAGCAATCCTCCTGTCTCTGCCTCCCGAGAGCTGGGACTACAGGCGTGAGCCACCACGTCCGGCATTGTGGTATGCAGTGTTGATTGTTGGTGGGCGTGAGTCTCCACGCCCAGCATTCTATGTGGTTACCGGGGATTGAACTCAGGTCCTTGTGCTTGTGAGGCAGATGCCGGAATCACTGAGCTAACCCTCCGGCCCCCATGAGAGAATTTCTTGATTGAGATCTCTCCCTCTACCTACCCCGTACACTCCTGCATGCTAACTTTTCTGAAGTATCACAAAAGTTGTGTCCCTCTGATCCTCAGGATAGTAATCTCCTACTAACTCACACACACAATCAAACGTGATGTTGTAATCTTCAAGATTCTTCACAGTGAAGGACTTCAGGTTAGATTAGCTTGAAGGGGCCTGGGGTTCCTTCATAAAAACTGGACAAAATTGTCAGAAGATAACTATTTCAGTGCAGTGAAATGGTCGGAAAGGACTGCAATACATGGAAGTGTTTAGTCTTGAAAGGGTGGTAGACCTTCAGGTAAGAACAGGTGACTTTTTAAAAAATAGAACTGGGTATCAAACTCAATACCTTGTACTTGCAGGCAGGTGGTAGTACCACGAGCTATGTCCCTGGCCCTGGGTGACCTTATTTTTCAGGGCAGCACCATCAGGTAGGGTGGGAAGTTTCAAAAACCACACCACTCACAAATTCAGCGTCTTTGCTGCCAGAGGGTATAACAGCTATTGACCTGGAGGCAAAAATCCATGAGTTATTAGGGTAAAAGTGAAAGATTTTTATATAAAGAAAAAATAACCCAGTGACCAACTGGTACACAGTGGTACCTTGGTTCACAAACTTAATTTGTTCCACAATTTGCAAAAGATGGCCACATACATGTACGTGCAGGAAAGACGGTCACTACCATGTTCATTGCCCAGCACAGAGATCACAAACCAAAACAGAATTGTGCCAAATGCTTCTTTTGTGAACCAAATTGTGCACAAGCACAAGTGAGTGTTCATGAGCCGTCCGAGCTATACATAGGGGGACATGCTGTACAGAGTAATATAAAGGTATGAACTCCGATTCTCCTGATTTGTGCTGCAACACGGAAAGACACACTAGTACCGCTAAGTAAGTCGGGACATAGTACACAACACAGCAGGCCTTGTCTGCTGCCAGCCCTGCCCCTCGTGATTTTTGTCATGAAATGTTCTGCTCAAGCAATGCAGCTGTCTGAGCTACAGTTGCTCCTGGCCTGATGTCTCAAGATATTCTGCTAACTCTGCCCTTCTGCTTCTGTGAGTGCGCTCAGCGGGGAGGTGGGCCAAGCCCCCTATCTTATAGATCTCCATATAAGGCTGCTTCCGTTGCTGTTCAGGGATCAGGCTTTGGAGCACAAACTCCTCTGGGCCCACTGGTCTAATTAAACTTGATTCCCGCCCTCCCTTCAAGTGCTGCCTTCCATTTCTGTGCCTCGGGAGGCCTTCAGATAGCTGTGACACTTGGCTATAACCCGGAGCTCTTCTACTTCACAGTAACAAAATAGTTCAGAAGTAATATATCACACAGATCCATTCATGTAAAATACTCAGGAAAAATTAACTTTAGAAGTAGACCTGGTGATTGCCTGGCTGGAGGACAAAAGGTGACTGCAAAGAGACCCAGAGGAACATCTTGGGGGTGACGGGGGTGCTGAAAGGGCAGATTGTGAGATCAGATTGTGCTGTGTGTTTCCCAGAGCTGACCAAAACTCATGCTCGACATGAAGCTGCGTGTCACTGCCACATGGCCTGATCTAAAGACATACTCAGTCTATCCAATTTTGTAGTTAATCTGATGATGTGGTGATGATCATCTAGTACCTGCTTAAAGAAATGTAAAGATCAGGTGACCCTTGCACAGCCAAGCCTAACATTCATTAGCTAAGACGCTGGCAAACCAGATCCAGCCATTTCTGAAATACACCCTATGTTAACTTCCCCTGAGTAATTTCCTTCTTGTGGAAACAAAGCTTATGTATATAGGGGGTAGGGCGTTGAAGGGAGGACAGTGGAATGGGAAAAAAAATAAGAATCAAGGTATATCATGTACAGGTATAAATTCTCAGTGATGAATATGATCACAATGTATACCAAAAATGTACCTATAAGCTCAAAAGAGGAAAAATAAATATATAAATTGATACAGTTTCATTTGGGTGCAGCTCTGGGTTTATAGTTCCTCCCTTCCTTCCTTCCTTCCTTCCTCCCTTCCTTCCTCCCTTCCTTCCTTCCTTTCCTTCTTTCTCTTTCCTTCTTTCTCCCTTCCTTCCTTTCTTTCCTTCTTTCTTTCTTTCTTTCTTTCTTTCTTTCTTTCTTTCTTTCTTTCTTTCTTTCTTTCTTTCTTTCTTTCTTTCTTTCTCTCTCTCTCTCTCTCTCTCTCTCTCTCTCTCTCTTTCACTTTCTCCTCCTTCTCCTCTTCTTCCTTTTCTTCTTCTTTCTCCTTTTTTAAAAGACAGGGTATCACTATGTAGTTTGAACTGGTCTTGAACTCACAGTGATCCTTCTGTCTCAGCCACCAGAGATTAGAGATGTGTGGAACCACACCTGGCAGTCTGCCGTTTCTTGTGGGGGGTGGTAACAGGAATGGTCTCAGATATTTTAGCAGTCAGGTCACCTTTTAACTCCTGTAGATGTCTTAGAATCACACAATTCATTAATTAGAAAACCCCACTGGAGGAGTTAATTTCCTGAGTTTTCTATGCCATACGGGTCTGCTAAGCCTTTTAGTTTCCTTTTAACACTTTTCATTGGGCCAGTTTCAGGCCCTTCAGTTTTGGTTCCATGGAAACTGCAAGAAAATATCCAGAAAATCAAACTTGTAGAAATTCCTCCATTCTTTAGGGGTAGGGTGCATAGCTGCCTATTTTTTCTTACATTTTGGTTGCTGCAGGAAACACTCTTTGATCTATTTTGTAGCCCAGAACGGCTCACAGTGTTTCTCAGGTGAGTGCTGTAGCCTTAAACTTTCTCATCCTTGTTTTGATGTTTCTCTGGTTGCTGGAGAGGTCACTAGGTTCAAATACCCTTGCTGGATACTCTGAGAAGTCGTGAGATGTTCTTGGAAGCCACTGGAAGTTCTATTTTGGATCCTAGCAATTATGCCAGTCACACACCCAGTGGCTTAAAGTTCAAGGTCAGCAGTCTGGTCTGGGCTTTGAGCTTAGCAAGCTCCTGCCCAAGCAGCAAGAATAGTAGAGACAGCAGCCAGGTCACAGCCTCAGCACCTGTGAGTGGAGTAGATGATCTTTATCTCACGCTAATAAAAGCTATCAAAGACAAACCAACAGCCACTGTCATACTAAACGGACAAAAACTGAAAGCTTTCACTCTAAAATCAGGAGCAAGACAAGGACTTCCACTATCATCACTCTTATTTTACATAGTTTTGGATGGAAACATTAGCCAGAGCAATTACACAAGAGAAAGAAAAATAATAAGGAAATAAAAAGTCATATTATCATTATTTAGTATTGTTATATACACATGATGGTTTACATAGAAAAACCCTAAAACTCCACCAGAAATGTTCTAGACTCAATAACCAAATTCAGTAGCATGGCTGAACACAAAGTCAATGTTCAAAAAAAAAATCAATAGCTTTCCTGTACATGAATAAACTCACGGAAATAAACTCAAATTAAGGAAATAGCCCCTTTCACAATATCATCCCCCAAAATGGAATACCTAGGAATCAGTCTAACAAAGTAAGTAAAATCCTCTACATTGCAAACTACGCCACTCTGAAAAAAAGAGATAAAAGAGGACATTTTTGTTCTTGGATAGAAAGAACCAATATAGTGAAAATGATCATACTTCCAAAGCTATTATACAGATCTAATGCAATCCAAATAAAAATTCTAACAGCATACTCCCAGAATTAAAAAAATAATACTAAAGTTCATTTTTTTTTTTTTTTGAGACAGGGTCTTGCTTTGTAGTTCAGGCTGGCTCTGAGCTCACTATGTAGCCCAGGCAAGCCTCGAACTCAGCAATCCTCCTGCCTCTGCCTCCTGAGGGCTGGGATTACAGGCGTGAGCCACCACGCCCAGCATTATATATAGTTACCAGGGATCGAACTCAGGACCTTGCACTAGTGAGGCAGGCGCCGGAACAACTGAGCTAACCCTCCGGCCCTGAAGTTCATTTTTAACTAGAAGAGACCTGGAATAGCAAAGGCAATTCTGGGCAACAAAGGCAAGGAAGGAAGCATCACAATCCCCGACATAAAATTATACTGCAAAGCTATTGTGATAAAAGCTGCATGGTACGGGCATAAGAAGCACACCTGAGGATCAAGTGAAATAAAGAAAACACATAGCAGCTCCCACCTCCCCACCCCACCCCTCCCACAGTGGCAGAGGACAGCCTAGCTTAACAGCTTTTAATAGTTGTCCCATTTTATTCAATAGTCTTGACAGATTGTATGAAAAGGCTTTTGTGTGCTGGAGAAAGATAGTAGAAGTTCCTGCCTTCATAGCACACATGGTCCAGTATCTCTGCGATTAAGTATGTGTTAGTTTTATTGCCCCCTTTTATAGTGTAATTGGTCCTTTGAGAATAAAGAATCTTGTACTTTGCATTATCTTTAATACCACCATGAAACCATCACTAAATGTTTGGCACCAAGGAGGCATTCCTGTGTGCCTCTTTCTGGAGTGAGCTCGACTTCATCACAAGTATCACGGCTGAGACTTACTTCTATGGTATGTACTGCTCGGCTTTATACACACAGTACCATTTATGATGCTTGCAGTATTTGAAATCATGTCATTTCTACTTTACAGATGAGAAATCTGGATTCAAAAGGAATCTAGTAACTTTCCCCAAGTCACATAGGTAGTAAACTATGGGCATGTGGCTCGGATGCATGACTGCCTGCTCCAGACTTCGTCCCTAACCAGATGCTATCTCCTTGGTGCACTTTTGTCTATTTCTTGGTCATTACACAAACACCTTCATTTAAGGTCACCAGCGTTCTGCACTCATCACTGAGTGATAAGTACGTAAACATTGAAACTGACTGTTTAGGACAACACTTGCGGACTGCTGGTGTCTTTTGAGAATAGGTGGGATTATTGCGAGACAAGCAGCCATGGGAAATGGGGCAACTGTCCTGTCTGGTGCAGACAGCAGATTTGCTTACTGGCCAGTCTAATCAAAATGATTTTTCTTTTCAGGAAAAATGTTAAATGTATTGTAGCCCACTGTAAAATACTGGGGTTTTCTAGCTTGAAGATTCCTCTGCTGTGACATGAAGACTGCCTGGTCTCTCCCTATCACTCTGGTTTGTGCAGAGGTGCAAGGGAAATAAGCCAAAGAGAAGCTCATGCTGTTAGCTGTGGCCTCTCGGCCTGTGGTCCCTGACCCAAGAGTCACGTCCTCCACAGCAGCTGTGGAAAACGGGCCATCTGATTCCCTGAGCTAGAACCTCAGACTCTCTGCCATCAGACCAGAGGGAACAGTCTTCATTAAACTAAGCACTGTCCCTTCAGCAGGCGTGATGAATCCGACTATTCTTAGACACGCTTTCAACAACTTGAACTTTGAACCACCCCTTTTGGTATGTTTCCTTTCTTTCTCTGTTTTGTGCTTTTTTTCTTTCAGATTCTTGTTTCTCTGCTTTCTTTCACTTCCCCTTGCATTTTGATGGTAGAAATTATATTCATTGTTCACACTTTAAGGTGAAATGGATGCATTGTCTTTCATAGAGATATTTGCATTTTCAGTTTTAATTTTACATAAAGAATGAAGACTTTTCTCTAGGAATAGCAGTTTAAGAACTTTAAATAAGAGTGTGGGGAGGAATTAGCTTTCATCAAGCAAGAAGGGGAGATTCTTTCTCTTCACTTATGAAATTGAAACTCTCCATGACTTTCAGCTCTGTCTGTATGTCAGGAAAACTCTGAAACTACTCCAGGAATGAGCCTATGCTCTTAGCCTTCTATCTCCATCGGTTCCATATCTGTGGATTTAATCAATATTGTATCAAAAATATTTGAAAACAATTGCACATGTGGGGAACCTGCACAGACTTTTGTCCTTGTCATTATTTCCTAAACTAACACAACATGGAAATATTTGCATAGCATTTACATTGATTAATACTATACAGAAGACTTCAAGTATATGAGCTGATTTGAAGTACACAAGAAGCTATGCACGGGTTGTGTGAAATACTCCGCCATCTTGTTTAAGGGGCCTGAGCCTCCGGGGTGTTTGGTATCCACAGGCAGCAACAATGTCCCTCAGATGCTGAAGAATAACTCTGCCTGTTAACTGGAAATAGGTTACACGTCTCAGTAGTTATCCTAAGTAAAGCTGATGTTATAATATGGACCTCTGAGATTCAGGGGTCTAGCAGTATTTCTTATGCTCATCACATCAAGACCAGCGTTCTCTGCGAGTTCACTTCGTGGTGCTGCTGGGCCGGGTTCACAGACACCTTCCGCTGGGCGAGCAGAGGGCGTGAGAGTCTGGGCGGAGCCTCTGATCGGCCAGCCGGTTTGATGCTGGCCCGTGCCCTTCTACCCCTGTCCTCCGGCCCCGTCGCAGTCACACGACCACATCCGATGCAAGGGGCTCTTGCAAACGGAGCTTTGCCACATGCCTGGGGGGGGGAAGAAAACAGGTTTTACTGAACCTGGCGCAATCTCTGCTCAGAATTTGTACCCTGTGTTCTAGAATAGCTCGGGAACCTTGGATGTTTCTGACAAATGCTTATGAATAATTCACTTTGACACAGTAGAGAAATGCCGTATGCTGCCCAAATTTGTGTTATCTTCAATTTGCATTTAGGTTTGCTTTCTTTTTCGTAGTAAGAGATAATAGCTTACTCTCTTCACGTTACATTAAAGAAAAGTTGCGTGCTACTAACAATGTGTGTAGTATGATGCCATTTTGTGGCTGGAAAGCATGTGCCCGAAAAACGTCTGGAAGGAAAAATCAGAGTGTTAATTAACCGTGTTTATTCCTCTGAAAATAGGAACAAACTTTCAGATTTATGTTTTCCTGTACTCTCTGAAAAGTTTTCGAGTAAGAAGGCATCGTTTTATAACCCCAAACATAAAACATCTTTATTTGAAATAACGGGGATCGACTTACCTATGGAGTGGCCAGAAAGGCAGGTGCTTCCACGCGCTTCCCACGGGTCCTGCGGGCAGGTGGGGGCACGAGCGGAGGAGAGAACGGAGCTCGGCGGGGCGGGCCAGCCCGGGCACCCGGCCCACAGCAGGCGGGGTGGGGCGCGGAGCCGGGCGTCTGCCCCCGAGCGGGTCTGCTCCGCGGCAGAGGAGGGGAACTCGGCCCCGTCCGGTTCCTGGTTTCAGGGAGGCCAGCGCTGGCCCCGACGCCTTCTGGAGCTTCCCTCGGGGCTCCGCCCGGAAGGCGCGCGACGAGCTGCTCCGCGTCCCGCGGACGACGCAAGGCCGGGCCGTGCCGAGAGCTCCCTCCCTCTCCGGGCCGTGAGACGGCGGGGTGCGGCCGCCCCTTCCCTCCGTCCGGGCAGCAGCGTCGCCCTCTCAGCCCTCAGGACCCCTCGGTGGGCGCCTCGTCGGGCCACGCCTGACCCGGACGGCTCTGCGCGCCCCCAGTTCGGTTCCTGCCCCGTGTCCGCCTCTCAGGGTGAGGAAGAGCAGCCTGACCCGCTGCAGCGGAGACACTGCCGGGCAAACGGCCCAGAGGCCGCCCAGGGGAGGCAAGGCCGTCGCCGTTCTGTGTGCTCACGAGGCGCCCCGCAGCCCTCAGCACCCCCGCCTGCCAGGCAGTGGGCAGCGGGTGACTTCAGGGGTGTCTGGCGGGACCCGAGAGGACGGTGGACGTGCGGGCTGAAGTCGCACCGAGAAAGCTCACGCGCGTACTGGCGGGCAGAGAGGAGGAGGAAAGGGACGCGCGGCCTGCCAGCGGGCATCCGGCAGCCCGAGTGGCACGGCCAGTGTCATGCGGGAGACGGGTGGGCTGAGCGCCAGATCGGCGAGTCCCCGGGCCCCCCGGCTTCGACGCCAGCTGCCCCGAGCTCCCGGCTGCGCCTGCTGCCCCCTCGAAGCCTCCCCGGCCCTGTGCGCGGGCAGGGGTGGCAGAGCAGAGGTTACTTCAGCTGCCGGATGACTCTGGTCACCGCAGAGCGCTCTGGTTTTCTAGCGGAGCCGGCAGAGAGCCGGGACAGGACGTACAGGGACTGGAAATCGGAACTTCCGTCCCTTGCAGGGACATCGGCCGAGCAGGCAAAGGGGGAAGTTCTCGGGATCGGAGGGCGACCATCCGCGTGCCCCCGAGAGCAGCCGGGCACATGTGTCTCCCGCACACGAGACGCGCTGTGTCGGATCTTTTCCTGAAACTTCGCCGCACGCTTGTTGAAGGCACTTTGTGAAATTCGCACGGAAGCTAATTAGTTGTCAAAAATTTAAAGGTGCTGCAATAGAAATTATTGACCCAGGAGGAAAGGAAGTAAAATATATACACGAGGCAAGAATATTTCAGAGCCCATCGCCCTGGGCTCACGGCGAGTTAGGTAACGTGTTTCCTGGGCGACGTGAAGGTCTGTCGTGCGGCCAGGGTGGACGGGAGAGAGGAAGCGGGGTGTCTCTGAGTCCCAGGGGAGAGTCCCAGGCAGTGTGTGCGCGGCTGTCGTGGAGAGGCAGCAGCTCCGGGCGTGCCCACGAGAGGCCGGCAGGTCCCACTGTCTCAGGGCCTCTGTCCGCGGACTGGAAACGCCGTGTCCCGTTTGTAAAAGAACACGACTTGCAGAGGGTCAGACCGCGCCGCGCAGGGCAGAGCGCTGAGGGGGAGGCGGCTGTGAAACACTGTCCTCGACCCTTCGGAGGGGCCGCGAAGGGCCCTGGGGTTCTCAGTCCTTGGCGACCTCCTGGCGCGGCGAGGGGGTGCGCTGAGATGAACCGAAGGTGCCCCCGGGACGGGGCAGAGGAGGGGCACCCCCTGCTCCTGGGAAGCCCCGCGGGCTTGGGTCACCTCGGCGCGTCCTTCGGGAGTCCTCAGGGTTTACTCTCCAGGGCTCTCTTCTCGCAGAACGTCTCATGCCTGGACGTCAGGGCTGCGGAAAGAGCGCTATGGAGGAAGCCGCAGACCCGCAGCTCTCGTTCCCTGGCTCGAGGTGATGCCGGGTCGCCTGGCATCTTATGCGGTGGGCACAGCAGAACGGCCACCCAAGCTCCCACGGTGAGGTGTTAGACCTCAGAGCAGGGTGTCTGAGCAGATTGCTCCTCTCTGATCTTCCCCCCCCCCTTTTTTTTTGAGACAGGGTCTCGCTTTGTAGTTCAGGCTGGCCCTGAGCTCACTATGTAGCCCAGGCAAGCTTCGAACTCAGCAATCCTCCTGCCTCTGCCTCCCGAGTGCTGGGATGACAGGTGTGAGCCACCGGCACTGTGGTGTGTGGTATTGACAGCTGGTGGGTGTGAGTCTCCACGCCCAGCATTGTATGTGGTTTCCGGGGATTGAACTCAGGACCTTGCGCTTGCGAGGCAGGCGCCGGAACCGCTGAGCTAACCCTCCGGCCCAGGAAGCCATGTCCTCTGATCAGTTTCACTTAAATAGTTGTGCTGAGTAGCAGGGCACCAAACAGACTGCAAACTCCACATACTGAACCCTACATATTTTTGTATCACAGCTAATGTTGTGGCTCACTATACTGTGCAGACAAGTATATGTTACAATTGTACATTTTATACCAGCCATAAATGATGCAGTTTTCTCTTTAAACATCTAAAACATTAAAAAATCCCTCCTCAACTCCAATCCACTTTCTTTGCTCTCTTGAGATCCAGTTGAATGAGGCTCATTTCCCCTTTTGGTGGTAAAGTGCATGTCACGGTGTGGAGCACCCGATGTTTGACCGAACGTTATTTGGGCTGTATCTGTGAGGATACTTTGGGATGTTGTTCTCTTTCAAAACAGTGGACTATGAGGAAACAGAATGCCCTCCCTAGGGTGGTTGGGCTGCATCTAATCAGCTGCAGGTCTCAGCACAAGAGGCTAAACTCTGCGGAAGAGGCAATTATGCCAGGAGGTGGTAACATGAGCTCTTCCTTAGCTCCAGAATTACTGCATTTAAACTTGACCACAGCCGTTTTCTGTCTCCAGCCTGCTAGGATCTCCCAGAGATTTTGTTGAAAATAAAAAGGCATCATGATAACATGCTTGTCAGTGTGCTAGATAAATATTGTCTTTAGTTCCAACTCAGCTACTGAACCTCACACTCAGTCACGAGAAACATTGCATGAACATGTAAAAAAGCACCACTAGAAATCATGTGTTTAGTGTTCCAGGCTCTTCTTTCCTTCCTTTCCTCGGTGTACCTTGCTTGCCTCGCCCTCCTCGCTGCAGGAAGTGTGGGGAGGACTTGCTTTCTCAGGTTCCTGACTGCCTTTTCCTTTGGAGACTGGCATCAAAGTTATTCTTGCCTTTTTAGAATTTTTTGAAATGTGTTCAGAAAGCTCATTTGATTCTGTCCTTTCCACAGCCCATCGTTCTGCTGAGAATTTTTCTGCAGCTTCTCATTATGCCACTGAATGTCGCTATGGACTTTAGACCACTGCGGACCTGGCGTCCCTGTGATGAGAGAAGCAGGGAGTACCGTCCAGAACCTCGGCTGGCAGAGAGGCCGGAGCATCATGAAGGACACATGAGGCGGGCAAGTTGTGTTGCATCTTGCAGTGCATCGCTCATTGTTGATTTGTACTTTGGTATTTTCCACAGTCCTCACCAGTCCTTCTCTTCCTCTTTCCACAGCTCCATTGACATCATCTGGCCTGGCCAGTGTTTGTGCACCTCCTGGTCACCTTCCGCGGGACGACCTGTGTCTCCAGCCACAATCGCTTTCTCACATCTTGTTTCCTGCAAAGCTGACAGCAAAGCAAGGACGAGAAGAAAAGGCTGGAACACTGGGTGTCAGCCACAGTCTTTCCCAGTAGTACAAAGGCCGGCTGGCCTTCTCTATGGCTTCTTCAGAAGTCAGCATGGTCAAGACCATCCTCTGGGCGGGCTGACTTGCCTTGACCACCAGGGTAAACCTCACCCTGTTGTTGCAACACAACTTGCCAGCCTCAGATGTGCCCATCGTGAAAGCCTGACCTAGTCACAGGATTATCCTGGCCGTGATGATGGAGACCCCCTTCCAGGTCTAGAGACTCACACTGCCTTGCTGGGCTTTCCCAGCAGAAGCCCAGGAGCACCCGTGAGCAATGTGAGAACAAGTCCATCAAGAACGTTTTAGAAGCCTAAGTGCTCCTGTTTGCATAAGCTTGTTTTAACATCACTGGGGAGTCATTCCAGACATCACAGCATCCAAGAGAGAATCAGAGCGTAATAAAAGAAAGGAGGCAACTTGGCAAAAAGTAATATGGAGTGGATTAAAAGTGACAATAAATTTTAGTAGATTTTCTTCTTATTTCTCCATCATTTGAAAATGCAAATGTCACACTGGGGATAAAGGTAATTCTGGGATAATATACATATTTATAAGTTTATTTGTTCATCTATAATTTAACATATACAACTCATTGCAGTTAGTTCATATGTGTGCTCTATAACCAAAGGTTTATATTACTATCTGATCAATTTCTATGTATCCTTTTAATGTTGAGGGTGGAGAAGTATATAAGTGAGAATATAGTAGTATGAATACACAAAAAAACAAAGGCACTACCAAAATAGTATTTGCAACTATTGGTGCCGGGACAACTGTATTTCCACGTGCAGATAGATAGGTAGATAGAAAGATAAAAACTTTACAAACATTCGACAAAATGGATCAAAGTACTAAATGTAAAATTAAAAATCATAAAACTCCTAGATGATAATTCAGGAAAAATTCTAGATGAACTTCAGTGTGGCAATTACTTTTTGATATAACACCAAAGTCATAATTTGTGGAGAAATAATTGATAAACTAAAATTGTATGGTTGGATAAGTGTCCCCCAGAAGCTTGCATGCATATTAGAGATTTGATCTCCAAACCCAGGTGGTATTAAGAGGGGAGGGGCGGAGCATGTGAGAACTGGGGCCTAGTGACAGGAAGTGAGGTCACTAGGGTGTGGCTTGAAGAGGACTCTGGGACTCTGATCTCCTCCCTATCCTCTCTCTTTTATATCCCAGCTATTGGCTGAGAAGCTTTTCACTCAGGTGTGCTTTCTCGGCTGTGGTGGGGCTGCCTCACCATACCTCTGAAAGTGTGAGCCAAAATAAACCCTTTATCACACTTCAGATTTGGCTCATGTCTACAGAATGCTGAAAGGATATTTATAGACTCAAGTTGTATGTGCAGGCATCCTCTGTGTCCAATGAGCATTACAATCCTCTGATTGTGAACTGTACAGTGTTATCCAGACAGTGAGGAGTAGAAGGAAATTCACCACGGGAAGTGCAAAAGTCCCCAAAGGACTCTGATTCCATATGCTTTAAAGAATACTGCATTCCTGTCATATATTGATAGGGGGTAGATTGCAAAATTTCCATTTAGAAGACAGTGTTTGTGTGATTAAAAATCCATTTTGGTCATTCTGCTTTTAAAGCCTTTATTATTGTGGGTACAATACTCAATTTGTTTTCTAGGAATTTTACAACCTTCTAGAATTCAGATAAATGATGTTCCCACACAGCTGAGTTCTCTGAACGAGGCTGTATAGAAGGCATTTAGGCCGTGTCTAAGATGAGTAGGTTTTTTTCAACATGAGTTAGCTTTTTACAGCTTTTTTATGTAATCTATAAAACTATTTATCAGTTACAATAAAAGATAGGTGATTTCCCTGCTTCTCTTAGTAATGCAAATTTTACATTGAGCAGGAAATCTGTCTCTTAAATTATTCCCTGGCTGCGACTTAAAAAATTACAGAAGATACATTGGTTTAATTAGTTCTCCAGAAGCCTTTTCGGGCCGGGATGGAGACCGGAAGTGAGCACTGCAGTGCGGCGTCCCAGGACCGGCTCGCTAGCAGCGGTTTGGGGGAGGGGCGCGCAGAAGACGCGGCTGAATTCCCGGAGAAAAGGCAGACCCAGGAGGCCGCGCTCGTCTCTCCTCCGGGAAGGAAACAAATGTCAGAGGGAGATCAACGTTAGCCTGAGACAGCGAGTGGGGAAAACCAGGAAATAAAAGAAAATGCACCCGTACCGTGACACGTAGAGTCCTAATGAGCCTTCAGCAGGAAGGAAGAGTACTTTACTGCTTTTTATTAACTCTGGGACCTTCCAAACCTTTTACCTATCCGGCAGATCCCCGGGCCTAACCGTCCTCCAGCAGTTGCTTCAACAGAATTCAAACGGATTCTTTGCTTATGAAGTTGTTTTGTCAGATCACCAAACAGGAGCCGCCCGCTGCCCACTTGCTGCCAACCCGTCTGGTGCCACCCTCCCCACCGCAGAGCCCAGCGGGGTGTCTAAGATGAGTAGGTTTTTTTCAACATGAGTTAGCTTTTTACAGTTTTTTTATGTAATCTATAAAACTATTTATCAGTTATAGTAAAAGATAGGTGATTTCCCTGCTTCTCTTAGTAATGCAAATTTTACATTGAGTCTGCCAGGCGGCCGGTCCAGGAAGCGGGCCGTGTGCGGGGCGCCCTGTGGCTCTGGACGGCCGTTTCCTCGTGATACTTCGCTTCGTGTGCCCTCGTGATACTTCGCTTCGTGTGCCCTCGTGATACTTCGCTTCGTGTGCCCTCGTTCTAGCCCCCAAAGCGCACAGCGCACGTTCTGCCTGTGTCTCCCCAGACAGCTTTTCCTCTGTCACAGCTGAGCCCGTAGCGCTAGTCCCCTTGCTTGAAGGGTTCAGAGGCTCCACCCCACACAAGCAACTCCTGTCTGGGGCAGGGTCAGGTGTGAACGCAAATGCCGAGCTTACCTTGCTAACCCTTGTTCTGATGTCGCGTTTCAGAGTAAGCAGGACCACGGCCACCGCCAGGTCCACACCAGCGGGAGCCAGTCCTCGAGCTGCTGCCCACTGCCGAGCCGTGGGGCTTTCCGGTTTGCGCGGGGAGACGGTCAAGACGAGGGCCTCGCTCTTGCGCACAGCGGCGGTTTGCAAACCCTGTGCGTCCGGCTCCCGGCTCCTACGTGCCCACCTCGGGCTCCTACGTGCCCACCTCGGGCTCCTACGTGCCCACCTCGTTACATCTCTCCCCTCGCGCTCTGATCTCAGGCTCCTTGGGCGATGCGGTCTCCGCCACGTTCCCCCACACGCAGCCGCTCGTGCCTCCTACCGATTCTTAATTTCTCACCCTCCATCGAACCATACTGGTTTCTCAAACGAGAAACCTAAAGTATAAATAAAGAACAAAGTAAAAGACGGATCCCAAGAAGTAGGGAGGTAGATCTTTTGAAAAGGGGAAGGGGATCCAGAGATGGAGAGAGGGGGAGGGGAGGCACAAGGTGGGGAATTAAGATGTGTCTGTTCGCGCCCTGATTCCCCGCAAGGGATGTAAACATATGTACTAAAAATGGAGCTATTTTAAAGTAGTTTGAGTTAATGGCAACTTAACAGGAAGCTTCTCTGTACACACCCGTGGCCACTTCCCCTATTAACATCTTGGTTCCAACAGGTGAGCCCGCACAGACACACCCACAACCTGCCCTCATCACCCCAAGTCCAGAGTTTACACTGAGGTGTAGTCCTGGTGTGCGCTCTCCGTGGGTCCGCACAAATGCACGAAGACCTGCGTCCACCTCTGGCCAACAAGAGGACTTTACCTTCCTCAACATTTCTCGTGCTGCGCCCACTCATCCTCCTCCCCATCAAATCCCAGAACGCCCCGATCTTTTTTTACTACCTCCCTAGTTTAAAGTAGGTCATCTTTTCAGACTGGCTTCTTTCACACGAAATGTGAGTTTAAGTTTCCTCTGCGCCTTGTCGTAACTCGAGAGCTTCCTTCCTTTTAGCACTCGACGGCGTTCCGTCGTCCGGATGGACTGCCCCTGCGCCTTCCGAGCCAGACGATCAGGAAAGCGAACTCTGATTTCTTCTCACAGCTGAAGGCGTGAATTTGTTAATGGTTAAACCGGAGCGGGAACCACCAGGGTCCACTAGCACACCCTCAGAAGAAAGTGCGTATATCGGCGGCGGGTTATTTGTTTTGTGTTGCTTTTTTGAGGATGGAAATGGAAACCTCAGGTACAAAATGCGTCGTGTGAGGGTAGCATTTCCTTAGCTCAGGCGGTCTGTCCTGTGGGAAGCTCACATGTGCTCCATTAGCACTAAGCCACGCTGACACGTGCTGTATCCACTGCTTCGCTATGTAGCCTCTCTTTTAAATTTCTGTAACCTTGGCAAATTTGGAATTGTGTAGAGAGGTTTGTATTCTGTCTCTTTGTATTTGCACATAACACATCTGAAGACTTCGGGAGTCAGAGTTCAAGGTGGAACGATGTTTCTCTCCCTTATGTCTTTCCTGAGAGTTGGTCCACAAGTATATAGCAACTGCTGGTGTGCATGTACTCAGAGCTGCACCGGTACACTCCTAACGGCTCACGTGATGCCACACCTTCCCTGTGATCTACTGGAGTCATGATAGCGGGGACAAGATGACTTCTGGTGCCACATTTTTCTTCAAGAGTCCTGTGAGACTCCGTTCTTACTCCGTCGGGTGCTCTGTCTCTACTGCAGTACAGGTTCAGTAAAAAGAAATCTATTTACCAAGCAGATTACGTGCATGTAGGAGCCAGTCTACAAGCCTGAGCTTGACCAAGGGCGATGAGAAGGAAAAGTAAAGAGACACAGAATCAGGTTAAAATGTCTCCCTTTGACAGAGAGTCCCGAATGACCGCTTTACCCAGGTTTCACTCACTCGGACCCAGGTACAAGTGGTGAGAGTCACACTAGATTCGGCAGTCTCCCACCCTCCCTGGTGTTTGTCTGGGCTGATGACAGGATGTCTGCTGTTTTTACTTTTCCCTGCAGTGTGTCAACACGCTTGTACGCCACCTTTCTTCTTAGTTCTCACAGAGCAGGCCAATCAAACCTCAACCTTCCTAGCTGGTCTCCCACACATGTAACATTTGGTGTTTTCTAGGGCTTAAGTTCTGCAATTTACTATTTTCTCCTTATGTGAGTTATTATCTATAATGACATAAAAAGAAGTTTTACAAGTTCAGAATATTTAATGCATAAAGTGTTTTATTGGTCAGTTTTCCCACTGCTGGACAAAATACTTGACTCACAGTTTAAAGGAGGAGAGTTTACTGGCTCACAGTTTCAGAGGATCAGTCCGTGGTCAGCGGGTCGGGCAAAGCAGAGACGAACTGCTCACTTCATGGGGTCTGGAAAGCAGCACATGAGGGAAGCACATGAGGGAGGGAAGGACGAGGGGTGAGATGCAGATCCCAAAGCTCTGCATGCACAAGCCAGCTAGGCACACCCGGAAGCGTGTTTTACTAAGCCCCTAAGCAGCTCCTGAGCTGTGCGAGTTGAGGATTGAGCTTAACAACCACCAGAGCAGAATACTACCAGAGAGGCAACAATCTGAGAACCTTGTGGCTTTGCAAATCCTAATGCTTCAGAAATTAGCTATAGGAATCTGATATGGGGTGAAAAATGCCAATTTAAGAAGGCAACAAGATGCTGTTCAGAGGCAAGAAGCAGAGACAGCAAACAGCTGAAAATAGTCAGACATTTGTATGCTTGTCTGGTGAGACAAGCCTTTTCTCCAAATGGATTCTTGCTTTAATGCGACAAAGTAGACATTAAGTATTTATTGTGTAAATGCTTGGTTGAAAACAACAAGAAGATTTGAAGAAAAGTCATATGTCTCTACAACTTATAATTAATTATTAAATGAACACCATAAACCCCCCATTTTAATGTATTTTTCTTGCAAGTGTAGGAAACGGTGGCTCTCTGAAGTGGGTTGTTAACTACTCATGTTCTTGTTAGGTTTCTTTGAAAACAGGATTATAGAATGAATATTCTGTGAAACACAATAAAGTGAGAACCTGCCTCAACATCTGTGTTCGTAGTAGATTATTTTAATACCATCGAATTATCCAAATCATATGTTTTTGTACAATTGGTTTGGTATGATTTACTCAAGCTACTAACATTTCTTCTGTATTTTCTGGAAAAACACTAGAGAAAAATCCTCTAATATGTCAACTGAGATTGGCAGTTAATTCATAATATGAATATGTGCTCAGCGAGACTTTACTAAATTATATTGTTTCTTAAAACTGAGTTATATTTCACTGACTGAAGAATAACTCTCTAAGACATTTCACAGAAGTTCCAATACATTAGAGGCATGCATCGAGTTGGGGTGTTTTCTCTTTCAATGCAAATTGTGAGGCTGATTTTATATCATGTTCAGCAAGACATAATACAGCATCCAGAGGTGCAGAAAAGGAGAAGCCACTGTGTTAATCTGTTAACGCAGATACATCAGTGTGCAGGCTTTGTAATTTCATGTTGTATCTTGTTTAAATTTGTCTTGCCAGCATCTTTGTTCTGCTCTTCCTTCCTTCCTTCCCTCCTTCCTTCCTTCCTTCCTTCCTTCCTTCCTTCCTTCCTTCCTTCCTTCCTTC
>PVIC010018548.1:0-31490 GCA_004025085.1 Thryonomys swinderianus
AATAAGCACAATCTTATTCACCATATTGATTAAGTCCCATCACCCTTTTTCAAAAGGATTGGGACCATATTTGGTGTCTGTAATTTTTGTAAAGGTTACTGAGCAGCTGAAATCAAGCTGATGGTAAATTTCTAGAAACTCTCATTATGCAGCTGGTCGTGGCCATCCTTCTGGGCAGACTGAATTTCTTTGTGGTCCTGCATTCTGCGCACCAGTCTCCAAACTCCAGACAGAACACATTGGCACCAGCCTCCGGTTCCAAACCTCATTTTCTCTGCTTCCAAGGGTGTGAGCTCCCCAATGTGTGATTAATCCATCTATTGATCGCCTCCTGCCATAGCAAGGGTGAGATATGGCTAGCAATCGGTGCCAGGCCGCCTATGTGACTGGACTGCTAAGCCGAGGTGAGACAGGCAAGTGCAAGCCTGTGCTTTCTAACCCCACACACAGAGAAGGGGCACAATAGCTGTGCTTTCCACTCACCTTGCAAAACAGATTCTTCTTCAAGTGAATTATAATTTATACTCTTTTCTATCTCAACTGGCTTCACAAGGTCTACTAAAAGTTTATGGGTAAAGGGAAGGAAGATGATGGGGAAAAAAGCAACAGGAAAGAAATCTCCCGGAAATGGAGCCAAACAAGAATGTGCTGCTTTGATTAAAGCAATCCAGGCAGTTATAATGGATGGCTGGAAGCTTCCAGCAAAAGGGATTGGAAAAACAAAGAAGCATTTACTTAATATTCCAAGGCATGGTTGTGCAGAAAAGGTAAGGTGAAGATAAACTGAGAAAATAAACAAAGACTCTGGAGAAAGACTTCTACCTGCAAACAAACAGGGTAAAAAGAGAAATAGGTGCATTACACTTGTTCCTCAGGCCAGTTAACTGAGCAAAGGAAATTTGGCCAGCCATGACTTGGTAAAGCACTCTTTTTTCTCTCTTCTCCTGCCCAGGAGAAAGTCAAGCATGTTTATCCCCGGAGGGAAAGGCCATGTTTTCTTTCATTCTGCCCCTTATGTTCAGAAGAACCCTATATCCAGATGGTCACAGCTCACTCTTCATTTCAGGAGCCCCTTGTGTGGAAAGACTCACATAGGATTGTGTAGTCCCTGCCATTCACTGTGGAATTGATGTTCAAAGGACCCAACAGAAAAAATAATGCCAAAAAGTTGCAGTGGTCCAAACCCTACCAGCTTCTCCAAGAGGAAGGGTGGTAGTGTCAGTTTTAAAACTACCAGACCCTCCATCTAATAGATCTCATGTCTCTGATTCATACTTATTTTCTGGCTTGTCTGTTCCAGATGTGCACAAAGCCCCTGGCACATGGAGAGACAGAACTTTTAGCTTATGAGGAAATAGACAATTAGAATTTAGGGCCCAAACTGCAAGATTGTTCATGTGGGATGAGATCAGAGCCAAGTCCAGGTGCTGGATTCTTTCTCAAGTTTCCTGGAGGAATTACTGAGAACTAAAACCTGAAGGACATATAGAAATTTGCCTTTCTACAAAAGCCCTAGATAGAGGAGAGGTAGGAGATTGGATGCAGTTATTTGAGAGTGAAGGGTCATCATCACATAAGCCTGGAGGCCTGAAAGAGAATGAGCCATATTCAGGTGACTACAGACCATAAACATGGTTAGAGCTTAGTGTGTGAAGGAGGCAATCATAAGCTATGAGGCTGGATAGTCGAATCAGAGACTATAGGGAGTTTTAAAATGTTTGTACTTAATTTAGAGGGCAACTCTAGTGCAGTGGGATAATTAAGATAGTGTAGTGATTTGATCAATGGTCAGGATGTAGAGAATGGATCACAAAAAGGGGCACAAGGGAAGCAGGAAGACCAAGTAGAGAGTTGCCCTAATCCCGGTGGCCTGGTCTCAGGTAGTAATAAGGATGGAGTGAAAATGAGGTGGAAGCCAATGTGATTCCTAGAGAGAAATCACACCCACTAGAGAATATATATCTTACTACAAGTGAATTTGAGGAAGATCCTGACACTTTATAGATGCCTAATACATTAATAAGAAATGCTAACTTTAGCACTTGCTCTCTGTTGCAAGTTAAGAGGGTTCAGCAACTTTGGGAGGCAAGGTAACAACGGATAAGTTAGGTTCATCTTCTGCTTGGAGAACCGTCCAAGAGTTCAGAAGGAAAAGCTCTATACAATCCACAAGGAAATGGAGTCATGAGCCACATGCAAAGAACTGGTCATGCCCGATTGGCTCAGATGAAACTACTTAAGTACTGAACCTCCGATAAAGGCAAAGTTGCATTGCTTGGTGATGAACAAACCATTTTCCACAATGCCAGTGTTTCAATATTTTGTTTGGCATCAAAATAAAATTGCACTGGTGAAGAATGTGCTTTGAAAATAGGTAGAGAATTAATAAATGAAATGGTCCATAAGAAATGCCAGTGTTTGCCAAATATAAAGCATAGTCTCTGATAGAAATATTATTTCTTAGTGTCTTTATTAATAAACTGAAAAGAGGGATTTGCTTATTGATGCAAATTGCAGATGCTTCTAAATAAGGCAACATTGTTAACACCCGGCTGATCACAATGTCCCTAAAGAGGTTAGAAATGAGGGGCAGGAAATGATAAAACAAGGTTAAATTTGGCTAGATGGAAACTACATCTGGGGAAAAATAATTCAAAAAGCAGATATTCATTGGACCAAAGAAATCTGGACCACTCTGGTGCCAAAGGAGACCCAGGTGCAGTACCGGATGGCAAATTAGGTAGGAGTTTAAAATATGCTAGGGCAGCCCAAAGCCCATTCAGTCCTGGCCTGCCTCATCTCAGAAAGAAATCTTGCCTATCAGAGGAAAAGACCTGGTCTGCCTCAACTTTCTCGGAGTGCAGATCATTCAGAAAAGACATTTAATCCCTTTACTGTTTTGGGTCTAAAACAAAAATGACTCACCAGAATAATAAGGTCTCTACTATTATTTGATGCCCATGGCCAATGCTTTAAAGGGAAAAAAACACAGACACAGTTATTTGCATATGGGTGCTTCTTTCATTGTGACTTAGGATGTGTCACTACTACTCTCTCATTATACTCTCATTATTGTTTCATTATAACAGCCTCCCAGGTAAGTTGTGAGCTGGTCATATGGTCTCTCTGTTTTACATATTAAGCAGCTGGGACATGGTTGCCAAGGGCATTCAAAAATGCCAGTCATTGGTTTCTCTGTCAGGTCTTTTGTTCTATACAAGGACATCTTCCTTCTAAATGAATTAAGCTTTTGAGAAGCTTTAAAGTGAATAGAAGAATTGTTCTAAGAGGTCTAAGAGGGATTATCACATGACTCAATAGGCTAGTGAGAGTAGTTTAATGCCCCAATATTTTAAAATTGATACATAAATATCATCAAATAATTTTCATGGTAAAACTACAACCTTGACAATCACTCTCCTGGTTTACATTTAATTATTAATAATACTTTGAATTATAAAAAGATATATGAGTGGGGAATGCTCAGAATTTCAGTGCTAAAGATTTGTTACAGTCTATATTCAGTCCACCTGGAATCCTTAACAGGAAAGAGGCAGAAAATGGAAGTAAACACTGTTATTGCAAAGAAAATTATTTCATTATTTTTTTTTCAATTTGCTTTCATGACTTATTAATCACACTCAGAGTAGGCAAATACCTCTAGGAAAAAAAAGCACATGATTTTATCCAACTGTAATGGGTTAGTTTTAAACCATTCTATTGGCCACGTATGGGTCTGGGCAGAGCTGAGGGCCATCATGGGTGTGCATGCTCAGGAGCTCGGCCCAGAACTCTGGATTTTGATCTTGCCTAAGTCCGAACCCTCTGGTTCATGGGGCTTTGTTTGCAGGCAGATTCCTTTCAATCATAGTGTCCGAGTGACAACTCATTATTGTAATTCAAGTAAGGGATAGTTTGTGATTTGGGTTTTAGTGAGGGATAGTAAATTTTATAGTGTATGTAATTTGGAACATGTCTGTGTTTCAACCCATATGTGGAAATCTGCCCGGGTGCTTATTATTATGCTTATCTGCAAATGACCAGATGGCCTTCCCCAAATGCAGAGAACCATTTAGTGCCATTTTAAACCATTAAAGCTATTAACTCTGACTTGAGATAATCCTGTGCCCAAAGGGAACTAGTTTTGCTGTCCCTCAGTCATCAAACATAATTAAATGCCATATTGAGGAGTAGGCACTAATGGATTAAGGAGACAGGGCTGTCAACCAGCTATGGGTCAACTAAGATACCAATGAAAAAGAAGTATTGGGTGAGGCACTGGCTAAGCTGCTGTAACAAAAAATACCAAAAAGTATGACTCAAAGAAAAAACACAGCTCATGTCCCTTTTGGACAAAAATCAAACCAGAACAATGCAAACAAGTCAGAGATTGGCAGGAGGCCCAATACAGGCTTTCTCAGATCAACGGGAGACTGTATTCCATCCACCTTGTTGCTCAGACACTCATTCTGATAGTCTCTTCATTCACATTGCTGATGTGTGTACGTAAAGCAAAACTTAATCCCAAAGCAACTGGTGGTCTTCCATTAACTACTTTACTAACCCAAGGAGAAGGATAACACATTTTATTAAAACAAGCTTCCAAAGTAAGTTTTCTCACGAGGAATGCAAATAATTTTTCTCCACTATCACAACTGTAGCAATCAGCATGTTACATGTTGTTTCCTAACTTTCATCTTGACAAAGTCATCTTGTGTGTCTCATGTGGTCTTTATAGGATCACTGGACCCCCAAATTCTGTCCAAAAAGTACGAGAGATGTTGTCAGTAAAAAGTAGAAAGGCTCAACATAGTTGTTTTGACCTCTAGAAATTCAGGCATTTTCCACCTTATTTCCACTATACCACTGATAGTTCTGCCTGAGTCCTGGCTGACACTTGCACTCTCCCTTTCTCAGATTTCTTCATCGCAGAGAATGTCCTCCATTGAAAGAGATTTCCCCAGTCTTTCATGGGTGGCTACGATGATGGAGCTTGGTGATTTAATTATACATTCACCAGGCTGCCTAGGAGGCAGCTGTCTAGGACTAGCACGCAATCTGTGGCTGTGCCACAGGGCCAAGTTAACTGGAGTTGAACCCGTGAACTTGGCCTCCTGGGCCTGAACTTTGAATCAATCTCACTAACTGGCCACATAGATGGCAGGACTATTATTTATGAGAATAGGAAGGATTTGCATTCATAGAGCATTCACTCACTGTGTCTGTCTGGTGTTGAGTACCTTTGAGGGGATTATCTCCTATGAGTCAACTTCTTCTAATGTGATCTTGGCTCCCTGTGAAGAAGACCTATCCTCATTTCCCTTCTTGTATATAAGAAAATAAAACTGAGAGAATATAATTAACTTTCCCAAGGGCAAAGAGCTAATAAATAATGAAAACAGGATGGAATAGACAGTTTGGTTCCAGGGCCATCTTTGTAACTACTACCCTGTTCTAGCCCTATAAAGATGGCACCTATGCAGACAGGCAAATAGACACAGAATGTGTTGTACAAACAAACTAGCTAGATAGCAATAGCTTATGGATTTTCAACCAAGCTCTCTAATTTATTATACCTAAATTTTTTAACTTGTTAGACACGTACCATTGCTATGCATGTCTTACAATCCCATTTTTGGTGTTGAATAATGACACGTCTGAGAGGAAGAGACTGACTTTAGACATTCCCATTGCAACGACTTTTTCAAGAAAGTTTTTGTGAAAAACTTTCAAAAATACAATGTTCACTTGTCTCTGCCTTACTTATATACTCCTAGCAGGACTGTAAATTGGCCTAACTTTTCTGGAAATCAGTTTGATAATGACATATCAAAAGCTTTAATATGTATTTGACCTAAGAATTTTAGGGCCGGAGACTTAGCTCAGTGGTTCTGGCACCTGCCTCGCAAGCGCAAGGTCCTGAGTTCGATCCCCGGTAACCACATACAATGCTGGGTGTGGTGACTCACGCCCACCAGCCATCAATACCACATACCACAGTGCTGGGCATGGTGGCTCACACCTGTAATCCCAGCACTCAGGAGGCAGAGACAGGAGGATTGCTGAGTTCAAGGCTTGCCTGGGCTACATAGTGAGCTCAGGACCAGCCTGAACAACTACAAAGTGAAACCCTGTCTCAAAAAAAAAAAAAAAAAAAGAATTTTAGCCACCTTATTTTTTATAAAAGTAGTGAGTTGAGACTATCCTACTCACCATAAATCTATTAAATACTATATGTTAAATCCTCAACACAGAATTGTGTCTGTGCATTTTACATGATGATATGAATGGTTACACATTCATGTCTGTGATATGCTCATAAACTGAAGATGCTTGTGATCTGCTTACACATATGCATCTGTAGCAAATGAAAAACCAGTTATTAAAACATACAGATCATAAGATACTGTATATTAGTTTCCTAGGACTGCCATAACTCATTTCTGCACACTGGATAGCTAAAACACACACACACAAAAAACTCGACAAAACACCTGCTATAGGGAACAGGGGAAAACTACATCACTAGAACCACTGCAGTTAAATTCTACTCTTCTGTGAACCTGACAGCACAAGGTGAATAAATAAATAAAAAGGCAGAAACAAGACTTGGAGAAGAAGCTGAGTTTGAGTTTGACTTATACTACTCTGGGTAGCCCACCCCAAACGCTTGCTACACATTTTTGTATGTATGTATGTATGTATGTATGTATGTATGTATGTATATATGTATGTATTTTTAATTGGATTCTTCATTGGTACATTTTATATACACAACATGGTCACACTCAGTATTGGGAATCTGTACCAGTATATGACATGACTTAATTCTCATTTTTTTCCACACATTTATTTATATACCTTTAATGATAAAAGACTAGGAGGACATGGCAGATGCTGCCAATAATCCTTGATGATACTGTAGGACAGAGAAGATGCCACCAATAATCCCCAAGGAACCATGAAGATCCTGGAGTAGTTCTGCCCAAGAGCACCACAGCATGTGGGACCACTGGAGTCCCTGTTGCTACTGGAGGCGAAAATAAGATCCATGCCCCTCTTTTGGACATGCCACATCTGGTCTGCAGGCAGGAAAACATGGCTCAGTCACAGTTCCAACTGTGAACAGAATTGCTCCCTGAACAGAATTGCTCCCAACAACCTTTTTTTTGAGACAGGGTCTCCTTTTGTAGTCCAGGCTGGCCCTGAGTTCACTATGTAGCCCAGGCAAGCCTCCAACTCAGCAATCCTCCTGTCTCTGCCTCCTGAGTGCTGGGATTACAGGCATGAGCCACCACGCCCGGCACTGTGGTATGTGGTATTGATTGCTGGTGGGCGTGAGTCTCCACGCCCAGCATTGCATGTGGTTACCGGGGATCAAACTCAGGACCTTGCACTTGCGAGGCAGGCGCCAGAACCACTGAGCTAAATCTCCGCCCCCCCCCAACAACCTTTAATATCTTACCTTATGGTTTTACCTTTATAGGGGCCAGATGTGTAAAATCAAGGTATGAACTGTGGATTGCTTCCTTCTGGAGACCCTGAGAGAGAATTTTCCCCTTGCTTCTCTCTTGCCTCCTGCTGGCTGCCAGTAGTTCTTGGTGTTCACTTCCATCTCCACATGACTTTACCTCTATGTTTTCTCCTTTTCTCTTATGAAGATCCTAATCATTGCATTTAGGGCCACCCTAATTGAGTGTGATTTCTTAAGAGCCTTCCTTTAATTGTATCTGAAAAAAACTTCATATGAAGTCAGATTCTGAGTCATAACATTTGGAAACATTTCTCCTTTAGCATTCTTCTCTTTCCTCTTTGTCCTCCTTCTCCTTTTTTATCCTCTTCTTTCTTTTCTCCTCTTCTACCTCTTCTTTTTATTCGCTTCCTCCTTCTTCTTTCTCTTTCTCACTGTCCACATTTTTAAACCTCCACAATTTGTATTTGGTCTCTGATATTTTCTAGCACCAAAGCCATAATGTGCTGGAAATCACTTAAGAATAACAGTCTTCTAAAAGGGCCCACTGTGCATAGGACAATATTCAGCACGCCTCACAAGATGGCTCCCACTGTGGGAGCATTTGCTATCTCGTGGGAGAAATAGGGAAGAAGCAATGAAAGCAAGTTTCTGTGGCATGAAGGTTTGGGATAAGGAGGATGTAGGCAGAGTACCAAGTGAAGACCGTGAAGTTAGTCAGACTTAAAATTATTGGGTAGATTTATGTCATGTTTGTACCTTTTGGAGCTAATTTTCTTCTGAGAAAGAATCCACTTTATATGAGTTGGGTTTTTTTGTTTGTTTGCTTGTTTGTTTTTAGGTTTCTTTGAGACAGGGTCTCACTTTGTAGTTCAGGCTGGCCTTGAACTCTGGCAATCATCCTGCCTCTGCCTCTCGAGTGCTGGGATTATAGGCATGAACCACTAGGCCCAGCATTGTGGTGTGTGGTACTAGGATAGAATTGGAACCTTGCATTTGCCAGGCAGATGCCAGAACCACTGAGCTAAATCCCCAACTCAGATCCACTTTATCTGAAAAAAAAAAAGGGGTATTTAAAAGTATTTGGGAGAGGGGTGTAGCACACTGTGTGAAGCCCTGAGTTCAATTCCTAGTGGTGAAAAAAAGGTGTTAACAACAGTATGTGGTACAAAAATATTATAGAAAATACAGATAAGAAAAAATGTTAAATGCTACAATCCTGCCATTTGGGATTAACTACAAATTTTATGTGTGTGTGTTTGTATACACAAAGACATTTGTACACACTCAACCCTCATACACAGGCACAAATGCTTATTCCTCAAAGAGCATACAGCCTGTATGTGAAAAATAGCAAATTGTATCTATCCTCAGGAATCAAATTTGTAAAGACCTTTCTGGGCAGATGCAACTCCTATTTGGGCTATAGAGTATTCATTTTCAAAACAAGTGCGAAGAAGGGCTCCCTTTTCTCGGACTTGGAACAGCCTCTTTCCCTGACATGAGGGCACTCCATTCAGGGTTAGCATTTTATTGTGATACTGGATACATATAAAACAATGTGTATAATCTAGTGAAAGTTATAAGGCCAAATTTTTTTTTTTTTGAGACAGGGTCTTGCTTTTGTAGCTCAGGCTGGCTCTGAGCTCACTATGGAGCCCAGGCAGCCTTGAACTCAGCAGTCCTCCTGCCTCTGCTTCCCAAGAGCTGGGATTACAGGCATGAGCCACCATGCCCAGCTATAAGGCCAAATTTTTAAAAATGGATTTATCAACAAATTTCAGAGCAGAAACACTGCCAAAATGTTGCCCTTCTGTGGCTTCCACTGTTCCAATTCCAGCCTTTCTTTCAAAAGAGGGAGTTGTTTTGAATTCTGTATTTGTTATTGCTCCAATATAGATATCATATCTTTGTCTCAGTGTTCTGTGACTAACTTTTCTTTTCTTTTTTTTTTTTTTTTTTTTTTGGTACCAGGGATTGAACTGAGGCCCTTGTGCTTCCAAGGTAGGTGTGTTATCACTTGAGCTAAATCCCCAGCCCCTGTGACTAGCTTTTTAAACTCACACTATTTTGAACCCTAGTTTTTAACTTAAGAACATTTATTTCATAGTGTTGTACAAACTGGAATGTATTCTAATGTTTAGACTGCAATTTAATCTATTATACTAAATTAGTTAAATACTAATTGTACTAAATTAATATAATTTGACTAATTTTAAAAGATTTTATACTCAATGTTGCAACAAAAGTCTTTGTGATTGTCTTTAATGTCCATGTAATTAAAATTGGGCACTATCATTGACTGATAAATCACTAGATGTAGAACTGATGGAAAACTGATCATAAGGTTTTTGATGTGTTACAATACTGGTGATACTCTTAAAATGATTAAGCAACTGCCTAATGGATAAGTGATCACTAAGAAAAACAAGTTCATTCAGAGTTAACAGAAGCATATAAACACTTTCTGGATCTGCTGACTTAGGAGAATTCCACTGTGCTGCAAATCCCATGAGATTATGCTCTCTGTTGTGCCTTAAGGAGCTCAGGGTTTACCATAGTGATGAGAATAACGGGCTGGTCTTAGGGAAAGAGTTCTGAGGTAAAATTCTAAGATCAGGAAGAATCATAAAACCAAGTTATGGAAACTTCAGAGTTGGATCCAGGTGAACCACAGGACAGTGCAAAAGTATCTCTGATGGACAGGCCTGGTGGCTCACGCCTGTCATCCCAGCACTCGGGAGCCAGAGGCAGGAGGATTGCTGAGTTCCAGGCTTGCCTGGGCTACATGAGCTCAGAGCTAGACGGAACTACAAAGTGAGACCTTGTCTCAGAAACAAACAAACAAAAAAACAAACAAATGAAAAACTGGAGACCTATAACAGTCAGGAGCCCCCCTGAGCCTCAAGATCCAAAAGACTGAGGATTCCTCAAGACCAGAGGAACTGGATGAGTAAGTCAGGCAAAGGACCGCTGCTCCTTGGAGTACTGGTTAACTCAGTCTGATGAGTTTGGTCTTGAAAGACAGCAACAAGTGGAAATACCGTTTGTGTATAAGTATGTTTGCTGCTTTAAAAGACAATTTTTCCTTTTTTATTAGTATCTGTGGTACATAATGAATGCACGTCTATAGCAGCACAGTTTATAATCTTAGAAGTGGCCTATATATACATCAACAGATGAATGGATAAGGAAAATGTGGTGTCTACACTCAATGGAATACTACTGTGCTATAAAGAAGAATAAATTTGAGATGTTTTAAGGAAAATACACTTTGAATCCACGATGTGAAGTGAAATAAATTACACATGGAGATTTAAATGTCATATGGTTTCACTTGTGTGAGAAATCCAAAGTAAAAAGAAATTAAAGAATAAAATAAAAGATGACCGATAGAAAACAGGGAGATAGATCTCTTGCCAGGCAAGTTTTCAAAGATATTTTTTTCAAGAAGGCTTCCTATTTTTCTAACTGATTAAATTATTGGAATACTATGCTTAAAACTTTTACAACTGAAACGAGCATGTCTTCCTTTCTATCTTGTCTGGAGATCAGAAATCAAATTTGTGTGTTATGTAGATTGTTAGTAATGCGTTTCAAAAGGTCATAATGTCTGGTCTTAAACAAAATTGTGTTTTTGTATGAGGAAATTTTTTCTGTCGTTCAAAAACATGCAGTAGCTTCTTTCTGCTTAGTTTTGCAGCATTTCCCTGTTTTGCTATGTGGTGAAATATATGTCTTCTCAAAGCAACTGAGCAGTAGAGGCCATTATCACTGACTGAGCATTTCTTGTATCTAAGGCTAAAAATCCCCAGCTCTGTTCTTTTAACAACCCACCTAGGAAAGCTGCTAATGTTTAAGGAGGACAGGCTGAGGTGTAGTGAGGTCATGAAGTCACACCGGAGACAGTGACTCCGTTGTATAGTACCTGCTCTCCATGCAAAACCTGTACCAAGGTCCAAGTGGGTGTAGGAGAAAAGGGCCAGAAAGGAATGTGGAGAGAGCATCAGCCAGGTTCTAACATCTGTATGAACACAGTAACATGAGAGGTGTTAGGGCCCTGTTCTAGCTCTTAAACGTGGAAGCCAGATTTAGCCTCTAGCCTTTGCTTCTTACTCTAGATGTCTGGGTGTTGCTTTCTGCTGCCTCCCTCCTTCCCTCCCTCCTTCCATCCCTCCCTCCCTCCCTCCCCTCTCTTTCTTCCCTTCTTCCTTCCTTCCTTCCTTCCTTCCTTCCTTCCTTCCTTCCTTCCTTCCTTCCTTCCTTCCTTCCTTCCTTCCTTCCTTCCTTCTTTCTTTCTTTCTTTCTTTCTTTCTTTCTTTCTTTCTTTCTTTCTTTCTTTCTTTCTTTCTTTCTTTCTTTCTTTCTTTCTTCTTTTCTTTCAAGACAGTCTCAACACTATCCTATCAACACAATAGCTTTTAAATTTTTTAAGAAAGTGACAATCATCTTTAGAGAACATCCTCAAAAGACACAGTTTCTCACCTCACATTACCCTTCAGCTTTGGTTTGTTTGTTTATTTATTTATTTTTGTCATACCGGGGATTGAATTTGGGCCCTTGTGCTTCCATCGTAGGTGTGGTACCACTTGAGCTAAATCCCCAGCGCTTGCTTTGGTTTATAATAATGACTCAGATTAGAATTTAAGTGCTTTTATTCCTGCACTCTGAATCAGAATACTGGAGAATATGTCCCTGAAAAGCTTCCATAATAGGGCTCACCATACACTAAACTTATGAACTTTTTAAGCTCCATCAATATAGCTTTTCCTTAATGCCCATTTTATTTTGAATCACAAACAATGACCCAACCTACACACCAGTAACTACCCCAGTTTCTGGGATGAGGCACTATTTGTGACTGTGATATGTGAGAAAAACCACACCCACACACCCCAAAACATAAAAATTACCAAAAATCTGGTTTATAAATTCTAGCAGCCCATTAAAATCATCTGTAAAACTTTAATAAAATACAATGACTGGATCCCTTTCCTTCCAAAGTTCTGATTTAATTGGGCCCAGTCAGCTTTACAACCTCCCCAAGTGATCCTAAACTACAAGCAGGATTCACAGTCCTGGAGCTGCAGCATGCATGGGATGCCCAGGGAATGGCCTTCAAAAGATTCTGAGTAGTCGTCTCTGGACAAATTGTGAAGGGCTGATAGAAGTGTGGCATGTATTCCCTGACTGAGCTGAGAAAGACATGGTGGGCAACTTGGAAGAGAATTCAGAAAGGAACCAATGTGCAACTGGTAAGGTGACTTTCCTGGTGTAGCCAAAGCACTGACTAGGTCAGAGCTCAAGGGGAGACAAAGCTGAAGAGAAGATGGGTGATGCTGAGATCAGGGATCGGGGAGGAGCAGGCAAGAAAGACTTTGCATTCCAGACTGAGGAAATAAGACGTTATTCTACAGGTATGAGTACTCAACCACAGTTTTAAACAAATCAGTTACTCTGTGTGTGTGTGTTCAGGGGTAATGGTTGGGAGGTGAGGTCCACATAGAAGCGGGCCTAGAGATCTATAGAGAGAAATCAGGAGTAGTTTCTTGCTATTCTGCTTGTCACTTGTTATTCAAAAAGAAGATGAAAGCAAATAATGCATGTATTTTTGTTTGTTTCCTTAGAATTATTGACTATTAACTATAATCTATGAAAATGTGAAGCAAATTTTGGAAAGCCTACAGACATTGATGGAGGCATTGGGGAAATGGAGGTAACTAAGGCAAACATAGACTCTTTGCTCTTATAGCCCACACTCCTGGGGGTAGGGTTATAGGTGGTACATTTTGCAGGCATCACTGGTGGAATAACTTCAATAAAGAAAAAGGTTGAATATAAATATATATTTAAAACGAGTTTGAGTGAGTATAACATATATCTTACTTTTCTTTCTTTCTTTTTATTTTATGGCACAAGGGATTGAAATCAGGACCTTGTGCTTCCTAGGTAGGTGTGGTACCACTTGAGCTAAATCCCTGGGCCTTAGCTATTTTTCTTGTTCATGAGACAAATGCTTAACTCTCAAAGTTAAATGAGGAAAGGATTATTGTAACTTTTAGTTTGTAGAGGTTTCAGTTCATAGTTGGCTGGCTCCAAGGCAAGATGACAACGCAGAGGGGCTCTGCAGAGGAGAAAATGTATGGTGGGCAGAAGGCAGCAAAGCATTGAATAAGCAAAGAAGCAGCAAGCAACAATAGAACCCCTCTTTCTGTCCCTTATGTTCTATCCAGGATACATTCCCTTAGGGTGAGTCGCAGTCAAACCCAGGGAGGGCCTTCTACTCTGGGCCTTCCAGGGTTGGCCTCTGCCAAACCAATCAGTGGTCTAATTTAGTAATCATGCATCCTTAATCTCAATATTGTACACTACTTGAGGCTTTGCAAGAACATCTATACCCAAACCATAATAAGGTAAGAATATTTCTAGGTTGTTAGGAAGTTAGAAATAGAAAACTTTAAAAATACTTATAAATGCTCTCAAGGGGATCAATGTATGGCCTCATAAGATAATGCTGATTGCCATTCAAAATTGTGTAATATATGGGTACAAATTCTCAATATGGAGTGTAATTGTGATGTGTATATATGACGTACCAATGAAATGTACCAATAAAAAAAGGAAGATTCTTGGTTAAAGAGATAATTGGACACATTTTAAGACAGAATTTCTGTTTTAAATATTTAGTTTAATTTTTAATTAAACTGTTAAAATTGAAAAAATTTGTCTATCATGCACGTTTTTAAATATATATATCATTGAATGATAAATTGAGCTAATTAATTAGCATGCATTTCTTCACATACCTTATTATATCAGTTACATGAGTGTTTAAAATTTATTTTCTTGATGATCTTCAAGATTTCTATTAGCTATCCTTCCCACACCAGAGAACAAATTTTTTGAGCTATGAGTTCAATGAGATCATATGGTATTTGTCTTTCTGATGATGCAATTTTTTTATGTTCAGATTATTTTACTTTGATAAGTGTAACACATCATAAAAGAAATTTATGTTAATGAAAATTGACTCAAACAACCATAATTATAAGGTCACTGTTAATTTAGCTTAATAACATTACAAGTTATTAAGTCTATATGAAAGCTTTTGGATAACTGTAGCAGCTATTTCTAGCACCCTGTGGGCTAACAGAAATAATATTTCTCAAGTGATCTAAGATACTCATGAGTCCTCTTCTCTTAAGGGTTGTGTAACTCATCTTGAGTAGTGAGGGTGGGAATGCTAAGCTTATTACTGTGAACTAACAAATACAAAATTTAAAATCCATTCTAAAAAATCTGCTTAAATTCATCATTCGTCCCAAAGAATATTTCTTCGCGTTAAATTAAATTAGTGGAAGATTGGGAGAAATATAGATTCACTAAGCAATTTGTTGCATTTTTTTTTAAAGTTCAAGTTCTAAAAAGAGATGAAGTTTTTTAATTATTTCATTTCACATGTGGAAAGAATAAATCTGAAGGAAATAGCTTAGGATTCGTTCCAAGTTTGAATTACAAATTATCCCGCGACCCTGGAGAGAAGCAACAGCAAACAAGAGTTTAGGTGGTTCTTCATCAGGTCAGCAGTTCCATCAGTATTGAAAACTACCTTGATAACGTAATGTTTTCCTTGTGCTGGTTCACAGAATAGAGGACGTGCAATGTTTTTCCCGCTAGACCTATGCTTTGCGTTCTCCTTGCTCTGTGTCCCGGGCCCAGGTGCTGTGTGAAAGCTGCCTTGTGTGACCCCTGCTGAGCCTATAGAAAAGATGCCCTGTGGATGCTTTAGGTAAATCATTAGGGCTTTTTACTGGTTACCGACTTCCTTTACCATAGAGCCCACACCAGTGAGAGATAATGTTGACTGTCCCATGCTCTGTACGTCTTCCTGTGTGGGAAGAAGGAAGTAGCTGCCCCCCAGTGCTCACAGCACAGCTGGACTCCCATCATTCCAAAGGTTTAAAGGAGAAAAGATGCACATGGAGAGAATAAATGGCACAGAAAAGATGTGCTCTGCAAAGACAAGAGCAATGTGCCATTCTGGTTTTGTTTGCAGTCTGTTTCAACTTCTCCCATGAATTCCTACCCCACCTTATGCTGGGAAATTATATACCTCAAGGAATCCTTCTTGTTATTGATGCTGATCTCTTTTTTTTTTTTAAGACAGGGTCTCACTTTGTAGTTCAGGCTGGCCCTGAGCTCACAATGTAGTCCCGGCAAGCCTGGAACTCAGCAATCCTCCTGCCTCTGCCTCCTGAGTTCTAGGATTACAGGCGTGAGCCACCACGCCTGGCACTGTAGTGTGTGGTACTGATCGCTGATGAATGTGAGTCACCACACCCGGTATTGTTGTATGTGGTTACCAGGGATCGAACCAGGGACCTTGCACTTGCTAGGAAGGTGGCGGAAACACTGAGCTAAATCTTTGGCCCCAGTGATGATCTTTAAATGTAGATATAAAGAGCAACCTTGACCATTTCATGGGTATTAAAGAGTACCACTAACTCACTGGTATATGGATCTACAAATCTCACAATTCTGAATTCTACTAAAAAATCCATAAAAATAAAACATTAATGATTGTGAGCTGTATATATAACATACCAATAAAGTTTACTGAATAATGCAAAATAAAATAAAATAAAATATTAATAAAAATGACTAAATAGCATTTCCTCCCATAAAATGAAGAAGAAGGCATAGACAGCTTAGCAAACCCTTAGGAATTCTGCGGTATGGGGAGGAGCGAACTAGATAAGGAGTTAGCATTGACTGAGGCTTGATCTAACTTCCATACTTTACACTGGTCATCAGGAGAGCTATTGTTTTGGTTGTGGTTTTTTAAAAGTCTCCTGCTCAGGAAATGCTTTTTCCCCATTTGCGGATTTTTCTTGATTCTAAACTTCTACCGTAGCATCTGAGCAGCCTCCTCAGGCATTTGAGCTGCAGAAGGAAGAGGCTCAGGCAGCTCCACACATTCTGTAGTCACAGAGTGCTCTGCCTGGAGGCATGGGTCTCCCAAAGCACCTACAAACTGCACGCGCGCGCTCTCTCTCTTTCTGCCTCAAGGACACCTTCTTCTGGCATCTACATAGACAAATTTTTCCTCTGGTGCAACGCAGCTTCCATGACAATTGAGGCTGGGAGCATTCTGCTGAGAAACAGGAGTAAAAGGAAACCAGCAGCCAAGTGACTGTATCATTTTTTAAAATACTGATTGACCTTGTCAAGATAATTACTGCAGATTGGGAGACTAACGGTCTCTGGCAGGTTAGATGGAAAAATTACTGATTCTGGGGAAAATACACTAAGAAGAAAGTTTGCTGGCTTGAATGAAAAGCCTCGGGCTATCTTAAAGGCAAATATTTCTTATTCAAGGATCATGAAGCTGATCTGTCATATACTTGCTTTAAATCTGAAAAAAATATATCGTCATAAAGTTGTGTCTTGACTCAGAACCCTAAGCAATACAGAGTTCTAAAATCCTGCAAAGTTGAGAGTATTATTCTCCATCTACATCACCTTGGCAAGTCCTCATTTAACAATCACTTACCACTGTTTAAACACTATATTTGAGTGAATATATAATGCACAAATAAGTTCAATATAGGACCTCCCCTCAGGAAGTTTATATTAATGTAAGGAGATATTAAATCCATAAATAGCATACAAAATAGAAAACTCTATGATATGCAGAAGTCAAAAAAATTTTTTTTTTGAGACAGGGTCTCGCTTTGTAGTTCAGGCTGGCTCTGAGCTCACTATGGTGCCCAGGCAAGCCACCGCGAACTCAGCAATCCTCCTGTCTCTGCCTCCTGAGTGCTGGGATTACAGGCGTGAGCCACCACGCCCAGCAGAAGTCAAAATTTGTAGGCTAAAATTTGGAAGTGATTACATTTGGGAACAACTTTGGAATGTTTGAAACTAATCATTTTATTGGAATATTTGAACAAATTCATGAACATTTATACAGGGATTTTAATATATAAAAATCAACACAAACTATGGTGATTAGGTTAAAGTGCAACTAACCATAGAATGGTTTAAAAACACAAAATAGTTTCACTGGTCTTTAATTGTTGGATGACTTAGTCATGCAGTCAGCGTTGATTCACATTTTCAGTTTGGAATTGGACATCTAGAAAGGAGAGAGGTCTCAATGTCATTTTCAATGACAATCTGGCTTCTTAACAAGGCTGTGTCCTGTTGAACAGTTGGGCATACCATGTGCTGGTCATGGCAGACCAATGGGAGAGATATTTACTGGGTTCAGTGACAGAATATGTTCCCAGCCAGTCTCATCCATCTATAATGATATATTTTTTTCTAACAGGGTGAAATTTTGTAACAAAATCACGAAGACTATTTAGTTCCAGAAAACCAGCGAATGTGCACAGCACACAGAGAAACAGTTAAAAGCAGATCTCTGGGAGCCATGGTTTATTGTAATCTTGGTTAAGAGGCAATCGTGTGAGAAGATGACCGAAAGAGGGAATATCTATTTATTTTGCACTAGTAATGAAAGAATATCCCAAGTACGGCCATTAGAGTCTAACTTAATCTGAAACCATGCCTGAGATACTAGTGCTAGTCCTGCAGAAGAAAGTTGGTAAACTACAGATCAGTGGGACTGATGAATAGAGCTGACAATTTTGTTACACAAGGAAAACCTGAATGAATGGAGAATGTTGAGTCTAGAGGAAACTGTTGGTAAGAAGTATGAGACAATAGGTGCTATATGGGAAAAAATATGAGTATCTCTGGTGGGAAAGCCAGGGGCCAATAAAAGCCAGTCACGTCACAGAAAGACAGAATTCTTTCACATAGCAAAGGCTCCAAAAGAATGTGGTTGAGAGGAGAAGGAAAGGGGAAGGGGAAATATGTAGAATAAAGATATGTCATGTATAGGAACCTAATAACCTAAAGGAGTGTAAATTTTAGAACTTATAAGCAGGAGATAAAATTAATAGTATTAACAAGGACAAAAATTTAGAAAGAGAATTTAAAAGGAGAATTGAAGATGGGAGGAAAGGGGTGAGGGATTTACAAAAGAATCAACTATATTATGCACCTGTATCCCTCCCTAAGATGCTTGTAAGCTGCATGTACTAAAAATATGTACTAACTAAAAAACAAAGTGGTAAAACTGCATTTTAAGCAGAACATAACTAAAAGAAGAAAGCTAAATATAAGAAAGAATTTTGTAAAACTCTGAGTACATAAAAAGGAGATGGATGATTTTGAGATATCGTAGTAACCTCTTGGTTGCTGAGTGTATTCAGGGACCAAAAATAAGAATATATCCGTGATCTTCGGGATCTTTGTGTGAGATTGCATGTCAATAGAATCACAAGACCCATGACTCTTGACATCCTTGATAAATTTGGGGTCTTATGAGCCTATGTGATTGATACAGCAAGCCTCACTCCCAACCTGCTTGATATCTGAAACATGAGTTCATATTCTCTAAAACTGAATGAATTCTAGGAACAACAGAGGTTAAGAGTAGGAAAACTCTACTGAGAAAGAAAGTTTCTGCTTAAGAGGGACAGAAAGTGGACCCCAAAATGGGACACCCCAGAGTGCTTCTTCCAGAGGGTACTTATGGAGCAAAGCCACAAGGTGAGTCAAGTTCAAAGTGGAGGCTACCAGTAAGATTCAAAAAGGTCGACAAACTATGATCAATCAACAAGATTAATGCTGATTAATCGAGAATCCATTGAGAAAGGAAATCACATAACAGACATGTAAGGAATTTTAGTAGGGATCTTTCCTCAGAGGGGTGGGTTAAGATCTTGACCCTCCACCCCAGGAAACTGAAGCCTACCTAGAATATCAATCACTGCTATTTATCCTACGTGGGTGGGGGTAGTTTTCTCCTTTGGTAGTGCTGACCTTCACTGAAGGTCTTCTTGACTGTCCTCCATGTTGGCTCCTTCCATGTGGGCTTTATGAGAGCCAACCCTGTCTAATTCCCTACAAGATGTCTAACTAGCTTATCTGTCTACAATATCATGGTCTTGGAGAATCATCCTTTGCCTGAGTTCATCTAAATATCTATATTCAATCACAGAATTGCTGTTACAAGGGCACTGAGAAAGACTTATCAAAAAGTCATATTACAAAATTTACCTTGTCATTATGACTCATACACAGACATTCAACAAGCATTTGTTGAATACGTGAACTTACCTTATAATAACACAAAAATGAAAACAAGCTGGAAAGGTGTATCAATAATGCAATATTGGAGTATGTGAACTAAGTGCTATGACCATAGTTTCTGTTTGTTTCCTGGACAAAGAGCAAACATTAAAGAGTCTCAGTACCCTAGATATATATTTCTTCACTACTTTTTGTTTGTTTTGTTTTTCAAGTGATGTCAACTTCCATCTCTGCTTTAAAAATTCAGTTGTAAATCATGGAATTACAAATAGCCCTTCCCTGATGGAAAAGAGTCTTCACTCAACCACTTGACCTTGCTGATGGATCAACTCATTAGGATGAAGGACCTTCAGTCAATATGTCACTTAACCAGACCTGTATGTTTAAAGTCTCTATCTATAACCCAGCACAAAAGCTCCAGAATAGAAAATCAAATTTCAGATCTCAACAAGTAGGAGTGTGAAGCAGAAGGTTAGGGAAGGGATCGAATTTTTGTTTCCTTGTTTGTTTTCCAGCAAAACGTTTATTGGTATATTTTAGATATACATAGTATTTATCATTGGAAATTTTATCTATGGGATTTGATTTGTATACTCCGAAACGATTTCATAGTATAGTAGAAACTTCTGAATATTGGACTTTCTAGCTGCTGATAGATGATTAAAGGTAAGTCAGTGTAGCTAGAGAAATAATGAGCCATGATTGCTATTTGTTTTTCTACAAAGAAGAAAACCCACACAATTCTTTATTATTATTATTATTATTATTATTATTTTTAAGGAGACAACATAAAACCTGAGAAAATCCATGTGAACCCATCACAAAGACTTACTATTATTATGCATCCCAGTAACTGCAGTGGATCTCTTCCCTGAGTTTCCCTGAGGGTGGTTAGTAGTGTACACGCACTAAAGCACGTGTATGTGTGCACACGTACTTGGCACTGAAACTCTCAGCCTTAGAAATGACAGCAGAAGAGGAGCCACATCAGTAAGGGCAACCCCGAAGGTCAGGCTAATTTGGTCCTTGCACAGGGCTCAGGATGGGTTTTCACAACTCCTTCCACTTGTACAGGCCAAGTGGGCCGGTGGCGGAGTCGTGGCTGCTGTCAGCCTCTTTGTAGGAGATGCTGGGGCTCAGACACACGTCTGTGTGATCCCTGCCAGCACAGTTCAGCTCTAGCTTTGCTCTGTTCAAAATTCTTTCCTCTGCTCCCAAGACCTCTGCTCCCTGAACTCTCCAGCCATTTCTCTTTTCCTTTCCTTTCCACGTCACACCCCTTCCTCTTCCAGCTTTAACCTTGAAGTATGCTTCCCTTTCCTACCTTTTACCCAACAGATGCGGAGGTGTTTTACATTTCCAGCTCATTTGTTGCTAGCGTAAATAATTTACTTTTATAACTCCGTCTTTCTGATATCCTAAATGTCTCCATGTGTATCTGTATTACTTCTACCTCTGTGAACATAGTTCCTGGCATCAAAGAGGATATTGCAGGCCATTCTCTGTAATTAGTTGAGGTTTTACTCTATTAATACCAGCCTCATCCTTGGACTTCCCAGGGTTTCATGGATCCAGGAGAGAGAGAGAAAAATAAAGCTGCGGGGCATTTCACAAACAGCCCTTGTAAATTCAAAGCATTAACGCCGTAGCACATCTGATCTTAACGGCCCCTGCCCCTTTGCCACAGGGGAACAACTGCCTTAAAGCAGAAGTCACTCCTTCCCGGCACACAGAAACTCAGAGCTAGACAAGTCCGTGCCGGGCCCAGTGAGCACGGAGATTTAGTCTTTGGTTTCACGATAAACCCCGCTTCACGTTCTCAGCTGCCTTCCCCTAATGATCCTTAATGCCACCGCCTTCAGAGGGAGGAAGGAAGACACGAGGAGAAATGAAAACATCAAGTATAGAAAAGACTCCGCGGCAGCTCTCCCAGCTGTGAGGTGGGCTGGGGAAATACGCTGTTGACCTGGATGCGTAAATCTAATAACGCAGACTGATGCCTGGAGCTTGTGAGGGAGAGAAGAATAGAAAATTACATGCAACTCTGGCCACTGGAAACGGAAGGGGGAGGATGCCTGCCGAAGCCTTGTCTAGGCAGGTGGTCTGAAGTCTGTGCTAAGGGCTCTCTTTGATCGTGATCTTTTGATGACCGGCTTTTAGGAGCCAAGGCCACCTGTGAAGTCGCTGACAGAGAACAAATAGCTGAAGAGGCAGATAGGAAAATGTGTTTCAGTGGATGCGGAATCACATCCAGCAATCCCACCAGGCCCGCTTCCCCGCGGACATCGTCCTTGCCTAGCCACATGGGTTACACGGAGACTTTCTAATGCCTTGGAAAAAAGCACCGCTGCTGAGGGCTGAGCCAGCTGCCTCCTGGGGGCCGTTTGAAGACTCAGGATCAAGACCTCCAAAGATGGGCTAACTCTTCAGTGTGCTGAGGACTCAAACCCTCAGAGACCTCTTGAGGCCTTCCCTAAGTTTCTCCCAAACTCAGTGAATCTTCTGTAAAATCTTATGTGCTGATATATTTTTTAAATGACCTTTGGATCTGTGTCCTTATCTGAAAGGCTTTTACTGCTCTGTGAATACCAGAGAGGAAGCTCTCATTTGCAGTTATTTCTGCAGGGAAACTAAGGATGTAGGAATAAGAGCTCTGGCTAGGGGAGGGCTAGAGCACGAAAGCACCTTCCTTGGTTCTGTTCCTGTCTGCGTTTCCCAGGTTGTAAGGGGATCTGAGACACCATGTTTTTATTTTTCACTGCCATTTTGGAGAACTGTTCACAAATCATGTTAGCCTTTTTCCTGTCTTTCCTCCTTACAGCTAAAATTCTTTCAAAATCTTGTCTGAATTCACAAGTCATTATTATCAAAAAGATATAGTGAAAAGATGCTGGCCTTATGGATTACCAAGGGACATTGTTCTAATTCTGGTTCAAATGTCACCAAAAGAGGGAAATCTACCTTTCTTGTTTCCAGTTATACGAAAGCACATCTTACAATGACACTTCCTCACAGTGGATGCACTGACCATTCGATGGTGAAAGAGCCATTGTTTTGGAAGTAAAATAGCAACAGTGGTGTTTTAACTCATTGACAATTATAATGCTTTTTAGTTTCTAGTGTTCTCCTGGACTTTGTTTTTATGGCTCTCCTGCATCTGTTCTTTAAAAAGCAAAACAAAAACACTCAAACTTTCCCATAGAAACCAGAGAGCTAAAGTCAATACCTGAGGCACTAATGGGAACTTTCTCCTAAAAACTGGCCATGGGGCCTCCGAGGGAAGAGGAGTTCCTCAGAGTATCAGCACCCTGGAAGCAGTCTACAAATGGCTGTCCCGTTTGTTCAAATTTCTTAGTAGTCATAAATAACATCACTGCCTCAGTACCAGAAATAGCAGTGTTCAGAACCAAACCACTGCAAACCCTCACTCTATCTGAGCCTTGGAATTATAAAGCACTGATACTGAGACTTGTCGCCTATTTGTGATAAATCTGTGTGGTCAATCCAGTCAACATTAACAACACTACTACTAATCATAATTGTAGTTTTACTCTGGGATAGGCACTACTCAAACCACATCCATACATTAATTCGTGTATTCTTCATAATGCTTTATAAATAGGCACATACCTTTTTCCTGATGAAAGTTCTGCTATGTGACTGTAGGTTGGGACTAAACTAGTTCATATTGACTACTAGTAAACTTTTCTGAGAGCAAAGTTTCTTATGAAACACACCATATTTAGTAAGCTTCATTTCTTTTTCTCTTTCTTTCTTTCTTTCTTTCTTTCTTTCTTTCTTTCTTTCTTTCTTTCTTTCTTTCTTTCATTCTTTCTTTCTTTTTTCCTCCATTTAGGACTGGAAGATCACCTGTACTGTGTTGGAAAGAGAAGAGTCTTACAAAAGTTGATCTTTTATAATATGTCATTTGTAGGGCTAATTACTTTTACATAAAGTACAAGAATTCTATAAAGTAAATACTATCATTTTACAGATGAGAAAACAGAAGTCCAGAAAGATTACCGCTCTGCTAAAGATGAGTTAGTAAGTGATCGTGTGAGAATTCAAATCTATTTCTATGCTCTTCTAAGCCTCATGATTTTCTCCTATGAAATCATTTTCATTTTCTACTCTTGAACAGGTTTAAATCCTCTAAGACTCTTACTCCCTGGTCCTGACTTCATTTTCCTCTTCCTTTTCTTTTCTTCTTCCTTGGTCTTTTACTAAAAGTAAGAAGTAGAAATAGCAAGGGGATTGAGCTGGTAGTCACACGGACCCATTTCAATGCCTTTTCTCTACTTGCATTCTTACCAAAAAAATGGTGGCCATATTGTTTCAGCAGATCCCAGAGATACTACAGACAAGTATAAGAGCTGTAACACCAGCCATAACAAGCACACATTCTGAAAAATGACCACGTACCAGGGCCAGGAGTAAATTCCAGACATTTCAGATCCATCTGTACTCCTCAGCCCAAATTCATTTCATATATATATATATATCTTGTGTCAATTGTCAATTGACTTACTTGACCTTCTAGGTCAGGCACTCTGCTCACAGTTGCTAGAAGAAAAAGAAAGACATAAGACAATCCAAACTCTCAAAGCACATAGGTTCCCTAGAATATATGAATCTTGCCATCATGATTATGTTGTGTATTCCTCTTCTTGGCCTTACCAGGTCATGATAGCCTCCAACAAAAACTCAGAGAGTATAATTTTTTTTTTTTTTTTTTTTTTTTTTTTGCTTTTTGGAGACAGGGTCTTGCTTTGTAGTTCAGGCTGGCCCTGAGCTCACTGTGGTGCCCAGGCAAGCCGTCGTGAACTCAGCAATCCTCCTGTCTCTGTCTCCCCAGTGCTGGGATCACAGGCGTGAGCCACCACACCCAGCATTATATGTGGTAACCGGGGATCGAACTCAGGTCCTTACGCTTGCAAGGCAGGCGCCGGAACCACTGAGCTAACCCTCTGGCCCCAGAGAGTATAATTTTGAAGCCTAGTGAAAAACCTTCTCTACTAGATTTTTTTTTTGAGAGAGAGGGTCTCTCTTTGTAGTTCAGACTGACCCTGAGCTCATTATATAGTCCAGGCAAGCTTCGAACTCAGCAATCCTCCTGCCTCTGCCTCCTGAGTGATGGGATTACAGGCATAAGCCATCACACCTGGCAGGCACTGTGGAGGGTGGTACTGATTGCTGGTGGGTGTGAGTCACCACACCCAATATCATATCGTTGTATGTGGTTACTAGGATCGAACCAGGACCTTGCACTTGCTAGGCAGGCGGCGGAACCACTGAGCTAAATCTCCGGCCCTCTACTAGATTTTTAAAGCTCTTTAGCTCACTTTAATCTCATTTGGCTTTCTAGGTCTATTATCCAGAGTAAACCAGTTTGAGATCTAGTTTTATTTGAAGAACACACAAACTTTTGGGTCAGCTCTAACTATTCCCCATTTCTCCTATTTTATGGCTACTTTTTAGCTAATGTGAGAAAAGATTGACATTGCTTTGGTAAACTTTAGCTTGGCACTTACCAATGTTTTCTTACTATTGTCTCCATGCTGTCTCCCCATTTCATGTACTTGTAGGACACAAGGGTCACACACAGACTACTCAGGGCTCTTTTGGTAAGGAAACTTGTCCTTCATGTTATATCTTCATCACAGTTCAAGGAACATGAGTTCTAGACAAAATATATCTTGAATACTTCATGACTATTCTGAAAAAATATTGCCTTTCAAATTTCTTTTCCTTCTCAGTGAATAAGAGTGGATTATTTTGTGCTTATTATCCTGGTTGTGGGGCTGGATGCTTCTTGAGGGAGAGACTCAGACCATGACCTCTTGGGAAATCCATAGAAGCATTTGCTTTGTACAGGAAGGGACTACTTCTCTTTTCCAATTACATTCATATGTACTTGGCCCACTTTTTCCTATGACATTTTCATTTATGTTTTTTACCCCTATGCTTAATATGGCATATCATTATCAAAATTGATCCTGGTTTTTTTTCAGTTTCTTTTGTGACTTTCCGAGTTGATTTTTATATCTTTGATTCTACAGACCATCTTTCCTGCCAGTTTGTAAGCAGTTGCAAATCTGTGTCTGAGGAGCAAGTATAAAGTTGTCAGTAAGCCCGGGCCAGGCTCTCAGTGGCTCATACCTCTGGGCATGATAACAGGCTGATCACATGTGCTCTGATCATATGGCCAGGTCATGCAGTAGCAGCACAACTGCACAGATAGGATCACTGCTCATTGTAAGATCCATTTTTGAATTGTTATGTCCAGTGGATATGGCTTCTAATAGGCAGCTTCCCCCAGTTGTGTGAGGAAATCATGCTGGCTTTCCACGTGACTGGCTTGCAGTATCCTAAGCATGGAGAATCCACCCACTTCAATATATTTTCTTGAGGAAGTGGAGAAAACTGTGAGAGGTGTAGTCACTAATACCATAGTGTCTTCCAACCCACATGGATCTACTTGTTCATTAGCTATGAGTTGAAAATGTACCCTTTGACAGTTCATCAAAGAATGGTAATATTTTGAAGAGCACATCTATGCTTAAATGCATTTATTCTCAGAAAATTATAAGAATGTGCAAGGATTGCAAGACAATTTCAGACCATTAGCCACCCAAGGCTGAAGTGATCATCGTTCTCATCTCAGTATCTGGATGGTATCTTGTGATTTCCAGAGCAGTCCCATCCACAGTAGGAGATTACATTGTGGGAAGGTTGTGCTTTCCTCCCATGCATTCTATGCTTTTCTGGTGGACAAAAGATGTTCCGCTGCCCCCCTGACACTGCCTTAGCCATGTGACTTACACTGAACAGTAGACTGTTGACTTCAGCAAATGACTGTTATTTTCTGATTCAGACTTCAATAGCCGTAGTAAATCTCTACTTGCTCCTCTGCATTGAGATCAGCAGCCATGAAAAGAACAAAACCTAAATAATCATCATATCTTCAGCCTGAGTTAGAGAATGAGAGACATCTAGGCAGACTCGGACACAAGTTCATCCAAGGCAATCCAAAAATTTATGAAGATGTTGTCATAAAACCATTAACATTTGGGGATTATTTGTGATACTGTCTTACTCTAATGGGATTGCATAGAGATTTATGTATGTCTATATTGTCTTTTATTTTTCTTAAACTTCTTACTACATAGATAGGGAAGAAATTCTTAGTTCCCTCTTACAGAGGAAGCTAATAGAACTTACAAAGGATCTGACAGTCATTGAATATCAGAAAATTAGTAACCAAAGGCAGGTGTTCTGATGCCAGTAATACTGATCTCTCTGTTTCATATATGCCTCAATAATGTCCCTCTCTGGGGAAAGGCTTTACCCCATCAATCATCTTTTTCTTATACAGTCTTCCATCTAACTAAGTACATATTAGTAGCAATGTAGTTATGAGGTAGGAAGATCCTCTGATTTAGAAATAAAGACTCAAATTGTATAAAATTTCATTAAAATCATGCTAAAGAAACATAAATTATTTGCCATCTCAATTGATGGGAACTATATCAATGTATTACATTTTTCTTCTGCAGTTAAAAATGGAAGGATTAGTTTTTCTACTACTGCCTGGGAAGCTCCATTTCCAGTCTGTTTCTTTAATGTGTTTGTTGGACAACTGCATCTCTCTGCTGGGTGCTGGGCAGCATTACAAGGGGTTCACAGACTGTGACAGCTGCAATCACTTCTTAGCAAAACCCAGAGTGGGTACCAACTGGCCGGAGCCCAGAAGCCCAGCTGACCATGTTAAATGGCTACTCAGGCAGGGAGGGTGCAAACACAATACCATTCCTTGTGCTATGTCTTGTTATTATAGTTATTGACATGTATTAAGCATTTAGCATGCCCAAGTGCTTAATGCAGGTTAATAACTGACTACCTCACTACATATGATTTGACTTGGCATGAACCCTGTTTTGCCTTCCCAGCCATTCCCCCCTCCCCCCCACAAATTCTCTGTGTCTGTTGAAGCCAACTTCAGCTCCAAAGGTGATGAAAAAGGATGCTCAAGCAGCTCTGCCTTGGAGCAGAATCGAGAAACCTAACATTCACAGCAGTGGGTGATGGTAACTTGGAGAGAAGGATCCCGAGGTATTTGGGAAACAGGACGGATTAGAAATCTGAGTGAGCAGAAATGATTAGATCCGTATGAAATGAAGGGCAGTCAGGGAAGTGTCTCAAATCTGGGCGGCATGCAAGGAAGCAAGTCAAGTGGAGAAGACTGGGCCGGAGCGTGGAGCGGTCGTGATGCGTAACAAGGCCACCGCCGCCGACCTGCAGAGCAAGGAGGGAGCCCCAGAGAATTCTGTTCTCCTCCACTGATGGTCTCTGGTCAAAATACTACAGACAAAAGGGTTCTTTTAAAGACTTTCAAAAATATTTATTGATCTCTGTCAGTATAAAAGTCAGGATTGAGAAATGTTTGCATAAAATGGGGGCCAAGTAGGCAAGACTTTTGCTTGGTGGCTCACTTGGATGTGACAGTGTGACAGAGAGCTTTCTCCTGACCGGGTCTGTATAATGAAGTATTGAAAATAGCTGGGAGGAATATTAACATGAACCGTCTGAAGTATGAAGAGATATAAGCCCTACATCTACCAAGGGCTAGATTTAAAACATGAACAAGTAAGCTTCGCGTGACTTTTAAATGCTGCAGAGGACCACTGAAGAAGTTGTACTATTTCCTGTAGGCTAGAATCAGCCAGATCTGTTTAGAATGGTATCAGAGACAGCATTCTTATAATTTGGGGTACATTAGAAACACAAATTGTTGGCCTTCATCTTCGGAGACAACTCAGATTCAATTCATATTCAATAGGGCTTTTGGGTGGGGCCTGAGAATTTGCGTTTCTAACAAGACCCACATAATGTTGATAATCCTGAGACCATATTTTAAGAAACACTGATTCGATCATGTTTCCCAGATATTTCTATCAATGAGAATCACCTACAGGTGTAGAGTTAAGTTTATCTCTGCTCTAGAGAAGAGGTCAACTTTGGGTTCCTTGGCTTTCTTCATTCCCTTTGGAGTTGAAGTCAGGACTAGCAGCTATATAGAAGTCACTTGGACAGAACAACCACGAGGGAGAAAGTATTTACATATCCAGCTCCTCTGGATATCCATATGGTGCAGTACTAGAGTGGCGTCGAGAAACCTGTATTGTTGTCACATATTTCAGCAAATGCTTGTGATTCAGGTAAATCTGGAGACTGGCATTAGTTATGTATAGTGGCAGAGACAGAGGTTTTGGTCTATTTTGCCTTTGATGTAGTAAAAAGATAGACTTCAAGCCAGAAATATTTAGCATTTCTAAATTTTGTGACTATGGCAAATCTCTAAAAACATCAGGGTTATCTGTAAAACACAGAATTATATATAAAATAAGGCTGACAATACCTATTCCTTCAGCTCCTACTTTGTGCTATGTGGTTACTAATAGAGCTAAGAAGATGCAGTCCCAGCCCTGCACACAGTCTAGACAAGCGTGACACAAAAAAGTGGTGACAGTGAAATGTGATGAGGTGTCTCATGCAATTTGTGGGGCTGCTATGAGATAAGAAATCACGTGGAAATATTGAAATTATAAAACATAATGGGCATATAGAGACTTACTTGGTCTCATCATCCTTATTGTTAGTGAGGGAGAAAAACAAATTCTGTTAATGGTCCTGGAGGAACAGAGGACAAGAAAATGGGCAGCCTAGCATGGATGTTTTGAAAGAATAAATGAATGAAGATGAGGGTAACAGAAAAAGGTATCTAGCATTATGGAAGCTGCGGTGGATTAACTAATGGGGCACTTGGAATACCCAGGTTAACTGAATCAGGGTAGCTCTGGGTGCCGAGGACCCAACTGAAGATTGTTGCCAAGTGTATAAAAAAGGAACTGGAGGGAAAGACTTTGGCTGTTGATTTTCTTGGAGAAGCTTGCCGTGGGTGGTTTTCCTGATGCAAATTTGGCTATTGTTATCAGAGGAGAAGCTTGGGTCCTCATGGCTGGTGCTCTCAGCAGGGATCTGTGATTGTGTCATTTTCTGGATCCAGTATAGACTCCTTAGCCTGGTGACACAAACCCCTTACCCCCTATGGAAGCAGGCTTTCTGCCTTCTGCCACTGTTCTTTGAGCCTTCCTAGGGAAGATCCTTGATACAGACTTGCATAAAACATTGCCGTTGGCTCCAGGTGCCAGGCTGCTGGACTTGTGGAGGATGTTGCCTCGGACCCTAAGGCCTTTATCTGTACCTGGGCAGGACATTGCTATGGGATCCCGGCCCGGGGCTGGATTGTTCAGGTCTCCACAGTATGGACAGATCTCTTGCACCCTTCTGAATTTGACTTTTTGGGTTACTACTATAAAATAATTCTGTAAATTATGTCTCCTGTATTAAATCTGCTCCCTTGCTAAGCCCTGACACAACAGAAGCCAGGAGAGAACAGAGTTTTGAACATGTGCAGGAGGTCTGGTCAACAATCTTAAATACTTCAGAGATCAAGCGGAGGGAGAATTGAGAAAAAGCATCTAGGAAGCTGCATTGGAAAATTGATGATTCAAAGGATGCAGGCAGATGGTAAAATGAAACAGATTACTTTCTGTAAGTTTTATTGAGCAGGACACTGAGAAACAGAGAGACCCCAGCTAAATCATTTATAGAAATCAGATCAAAATGCTCTGTCTTCCCAAAGGTCAAACTTATATCATTGCCAATTAGGGAGTCTGATGCACTTGTCTTTGGTCCCCAGCACCGGCACTAATGCCAGCTGGGTAGTCCTCAGGGACATCAGCAAAACCATATTTTTTAAAGAAACAGTTCCCTTCAGGTTAGGGTACACTGCTAGTAGTGCACATTAGGTGGCTTGGCACTCCCGGTTATGTTACTTTGAGGGTTAGGAGCTGGCCTACTAGTAAATTGTTCTATCATTAATAATAAATAACCCTCTGCCAGAAACCCGCATTGCAGATGTGAAGGCTGTGGTGCGAAACAGTTAAAAGGGATGGATTCACTTTGGAGGTAGCGCCGTAAGGAACAGCAAAGTATCCAGCACATGTTGTTTTGGGTAATTTTAAAACACCAAGAAGGGAAAAATCTCTCTCCAGCCTGGCTCTTCTAGTTCTACTAGGCTGCTCCATACACCCAAGGCATAAGTGCTGAAAAAATCTGACACAACAAAATGTAGATTAACTGCGGGAACAGAAACAGGGCCACAGCAACAGATCAAAGCCAGGCAGGCGGGGGAGGCTCAGCTGAATATGATGGGCATTACCATAATGAATTTTGGGAGTTAGCCACCCACTTACAGGCATTCCTTTTGATCTGTTAAGAAGGGGTTTACTGTAATCAGGGGAAGATTTACTTGGCAGGGGGAAAAAAAGAAAGAAAGAGGAAGCGAGTTAGACGGTTTCCATTCAGTTTCAAACAATTTTCTTTGCCTATTTGGGTCTAGACCCTTATCCCAGGTCCTTTCCCCTTCTGATTCCCTTAACCTCCTTAGAAAAGTAAAGTTAATTTTAACTGAAGTATTTGCGGTTTAATGTGGGAGGGAGAGCCGCGGATGGAAAGAGGAATAAACACAAAGATGCCTTGGTATACAAGGGGAATTTATGGTTTCAAAGGCAGTCATCAGATAGACTGTGGAAAGGCAGATGAAGCACGTTAAGAAAAAGACAGAAGGGCCGGAGGGTTAGCTCAGTGGTTCTGGCGCCTGCCTCACAAGCGCAAGGCCCTGAGTTCGATCCCCGGTAACCACATATAATGCTGGGCGTGGAGACACACCCACCAACAATCAATACCACATACCACAGTGTGGGGCGTGGTGGCTCACGCCTGTCATCCC
>PVIC010018549.1:6388-28909 GCA_004025085.1 Thryonomys swinderianus
TAGCCCAGGCAAGCCTCAAACTCAGCAATCCTCCTGCCTCTGCCTCCCGAGTGCTGGAATTACAGATGTGAGCCACCACACCAGGCATTATAGTATGTGATACCGATTCTGGTGGACGTGAGTCACCACGCCCAATGTTACTGTATGTGGTTACCCGGGATCGAACCAGAGACCTTGCACTTGCTTGGCAGGCGCCGGAACCACTGAGCTAAATCTCCGGCCCTATTTTCTTTTAAAGCACAGAAAAATCAAAAAACATAAAGGTGAACACCTGTATACAAATTCATCCATTACTGTTTTTCAGAACTAATTTCTCTCTTTGCCTCTCTCTGCATCCATTTTCTTCTTTTTTTTTTTTTTTGAGACAGGGTCTCACTTTGTAGTTCAAACTGCCCTGAGCTCACAATGTAGCCCAGGATGGCCTCGAACTCACAGCAGTCCCTCCTGCCTCTACTTCCCGAGTGCTGAAATTACAGGCATGAGCCACCATGCCCGCATTGTGGTGTGTGGTACTGACAGCTAATGGGTGTGAGTCACCACACCCAGTATTGTTATATGTGGTTGCCAGAATCAACTCAGAACCAGGCGCTTGCTAGGCAGGCCCTAGAACCATTGAGCTAAATCTCCGGCCCTCTTTTTCGTCTTTTACTCCACACATTTTGTTTGTTTAAAAAAACAAAACAACTTTTTGAGATCATATTTTGAAAGAAAATTACAAATATCAAGATATATTATTCCTGAGTCCCTAAGATGTTTCTTGTAAGATATTTTCTATAGTATCTGCAGTATAACTGTAGTACCGTGATCACCTGCAAAGATTCAGTGATATCTGACACACAGTTTACATTCAGTCCCCCTGTGTCTCCTTCAAAGTGTCCTTATAAAGGCCTGTTTTCTAACCATGATCCACTCATGACTCAGCTATTACATTCAGTTTTATTTAACCTTTTACCTTTCATGTTGTTAGGGAAATAACAAAACCATCATAAAAGTGTGAGAGTGGGGCCAGAGATTTAGCTCAATGGTTATGGCACCTGCCTAGCAAGCGCAAGGTCCATAGTTTGATCCCTGGTCACCACATACTACAATGTTGGGTGTGTTGGCTCAGGCCTGTAATCCCAGCACTCGGGAGGCAGAGGCAGGAGGATTGCTAAATTGGAGGCTTGCCTGGGCTACACAGTGAGCTCAGGGCCAGCCTGAACTACAGAGTGAAACCCTGTCTCAAAAAGCTAAAAAATGAACAAAAGCACAAGAGTGAAGAGCAGACCAATGTTAGCAAAGGGGATAGCATGCTGTGCATAAGCCCTGAAGTACTGCACTTTTGTATATATGTGGAAGGACTTAAAAGAAGAGGACTGTGTGACCAGAGCATCCTGTGAGGAGGGAAGAAGGGGAAGGAGCTGGGAGCTGGGAGCTGGGAAATGGCCTGGCCAAGGGCCATGAAGGCCAGACTGCAGAGTCTGCAGAGAGAAACCCTTGAAAGGTTTTCAGTCATTTTGTGTAGGCTGCAGTACAGGTGAAACAAAAATCTTAACTGTGAACCCAGGTTGTTGGAATTTTAGTCATGTAGAAACAGGATAAAGGACCAGAGATTTGGCTCAGTGGTGCCACCACCTGCTTTGCAAGTACAAGGTCATGAGTATGAGTCCCAGCAGGAAAGAGGGAAAAAAGGCTAAAGTGATATCACTAAAGACATCATTTTTGAATGTTAGTTTTATTGTTTCAGACTTTTTCTGTCTCAAGGATCTATGTAATTTATCTTTTTTATCAATCTCAATTGTACACTTATTGGTATTTAAGTGTCACAACCTCTTGAAAATGTTCTTCCAGTTCTCAGTGTCTTGTTTTAAACTAGGTGCTGCTGCTGCAGTGTTGAGCCTGCCTGGCTCCTTGTGAGAGGCGGTGCCTGCCCTGTCCCAGAAATAGTGGGCCACTTCTCCTTCCTGTGTGGGAAGGTGAGGTTGCCTTCCATGACAAAGACCTTAAAAGAGTCTCTCTTTTGCCCCAAATATGGTACCTTTGCATCAACAGTCTGTTCTGTTGTTTCTCACGTCCCGCGTACTCTGATTCGCTTTTTGGCCCTGTACGATGGTCAGTGATTTCTGTGCCCAGCCCACCTCCCTCATCCGTGTTCTTCAGAAGCCCACCCACCTTCTTGATTTCTTTAAAGGCTTGCTGCAGTCACACCAAGCCTGAAATAACATTATCAGTACTTTTCTTCTATTTTGAAAACTAGACGTCTTGCCAGATTCTCAGGAAAATATTTTTCCATAAAGCTATGGAAGATGTATATACTGTTTTAAGTGGATAGCATTTGTAAATAGAAGCAAAGTAGGGTTTTGTAGCACTTTTAGGATTATTGCAAACATTACTGTAGTACTTCAGCTATTACTAAAAGTACTAATGTATACAAGGATTTTCTATAATAAGGTTTGATTTTTTTATAATACCTTTCTATCCAGTCCAGCCCAGCTTGAATTCATTATGTACCTCAGGGAGGCCTTATACCTGACTAGAAGCTGCATTTTTTTACAGTAATAGAGAATAAAAACAATTATAGTAGAAAAAAGTAGTAATCAGGGAGGTGAAATTAAGATTAAACAGAGGTCTCATGATTTAGGGAAGATGAAACTTACTATGTGGATCAGTGTATTCAGACTCCTCTCAAATCTTGTTCTCCCTGCAAAGCCTTTTATTGCCCTCTCCCAATAGACTTTACTGTCCTGCGTTCTCACTGACCTTTTACCTAACTCATACCACATTGAGTACACCCAAGCCGAGGGCTGGAATGGTGCTGACCCAGAGTAGGCATCATTCAGTATTTCTTGGCTGCGTGAATGAATCTGCTAAGATAAAACTTGAGATTTGAGATTCTGTATACCACTACTTTTCCTGGTAATACAATTGAAGATTGAATTTAATACATTTAGAAAACTTACACGTATGTTTTATGATCTCCGCCCCTTTCATTGTCTGTTGCAGATGCCTGAAGAGCAGGCATTCAGTGTTCTGGTCAAGATCATGTTTGATTATGGTCTCAGGGAACTTTTCAAGCAAAACTTTGAAGATTTACACTGCAAATTTTACCAATTGGAGCGCCTCATGCAGGTAAAAGAGACAACCAGTTTATGTTGGATAAAAAGCACAGGACTAAGGAGAGCTGTATTAGGGACCTAATAGTATCCATAGTTAAGGACCAGTTTTATTTTTGCCATTTCTTACAGTGTGGTTGAGGATGCCAGGGTTAATACAGTGTGAACCTGAAAAGCATGAGTTGAGTTTTTCAAGAACAGACACCTTTATAGGAACCTTTCCACAGCAAATTTAGTCAAAAAAGTACTCACCAAAGCTCTAAGACAATTGGTTAGAAATCTCGTAACAAAAGTGAAACAGACTTTTCCAGACATTTCATAACTTGGAAGTAAAAACTACCTTTCCAAGTGCTTGTCACCATTATGGGGATTCCTCTTTAGAGTTAGTTTGGGGTCTGGAAAAGAGAGCTGAGTGCTAACTTAATGTCAGATAAGTATTCTGAGCAATGGAGGGATTTTTAGAAAAACATGACTGTGTGACTATTTTTGGCTTATTCCTAGCAGATTTATGAGCCTCTTGAGAGGGAATAGGATGGCTGCATATGTGCCCAGAACTAATTAGTTTGCTATTTCAGGAATACATTCCTGACCTGTACAACCACTTCCTGGATATCAGCCTCGAAGCACACATGTATGCCTCCCAGTGGTTTCTTACACTTTTCACTGCAAAATTTCCTCTCTATATGGTCTTCCATATCATCGACCTGCTTTTGAGTGAGGTATGTATCAGAGGCCCACAGTGCCCTGGCTTTTGTCTGTAGCATACTTCCTGCATCACCTTTGTCAGAATAGTGTGTTGTTCTCAGTTAATGTATTTTAGTGCTGAAAAATCCAGATTGAAGTGATTCTTCCTTGGGCCAGTGCCACTGAGCATATTTGTTAGCGGTGCTCTCTGTGAAAAAAAGATACACATTTGTATTAGTTGGTATTAGGTTTGGCTGCATTTAGTGAATACCCCCAGGATAACAGTGACTAAATGAAACAGGTTTCTGTCTCTGTCCTATCAAAGAATGTAGAAAGTTGGCAGTAGCCTACTTTGCTCAGAGTATGACTTTATCATTTAGTGAAGGGAGCTCCAGCTCCCATGTCTGTGTTCAGACTGGAGGCTTGAGGCTGGGGTAGGTGTATCCTCCCTTTTAAAAGAGACCTTCGTTGAAGTTCCATCCAAAATGTCCTGGCATTGGCTTAGATTTTGTGACATGACCACACCAGCTGCAGCTGGATAGGGACCTTGCTACTAAAGAAAAAGTAGCAGAGTAAATAGTAGCCTTTGTCTTAACATGATTTTGGGCTTTGAGAAATATGTGTATATGAAAAAACTAAATATAAAAATAATGTTTATTATAGATTCTTTAGAAAATATAAGAAAAAGAATGATAGGTATGCATCTATGCTATCCTTTTAAATTATGTCATATTCAGCATATAAAAGTCCACAAGGCACTTGTGTCTCCTGTCTTACCTGAAATATTCTAAGATACATGGCAGGAAATAAACATTACTAATATACCATTATTCTTACTTGCTGCCAAGTATCCCATTATTTGGATGTGCCATAATTTATATACCAATTTTCTAATCTCAAACCTTTAAATTATGTGTAGTTTTCGTATTATAAACAACCATCTGTTAAGTAGTTACTGTGGGCCAGGTGGCATGCTAAGTAAAGTACACAAACTCTGCAACTAATTATCTCAGGGAACTCTTGGGAGGATATTAGTTATAGAAACTAGGGGGGAGAAATTTAAAACAATTTAACTTGATCGCAGATGTTAATGCCTCATTTCATCTGTCTCTTATCCCCATGATCCCAGATTAGTTAAGAAAGAAAGAAAGAAAGAAAGAAAGAAGAAAGAAAGAAAGAAAGTTAAAAATAGCAGATTGGAGGAAGCTCTGAGCAGACTGTATTCTGGGATTTAGAGCTCATGGAATTGCTGTATTGGGATTGAGATAGCAAAAGATACAGGAAAATTCCACTAGGAGTCATTCCTTAACAATTACAATTCTCTGACACTGATAACTTCAAAGATTTGAAATCATGGACTGCTGTGGAAAAAACATTCTTTCCTGTTAAATGAGAGAATGGGCTAGAAAAACTCATCTATAGGCTGGGCAGGGATGTTCATGCCTGCCTGGGAGCAGAAGTTCCTAAGTCAATCTCCAGTACAAAAAAAGAAGAAAGAAAAAAAGGAAAGTTCGTCTCTGAGAAAAATGGGAGATTAACACCTTCACAATAGAGCCGTTTGTTTCATGTCTTGTCTCTGGGTGGCTTGAAGCAAAAACAATACCTGTGTGATTGTCCCATGAGGTGGCTTTTTGTTAATTTTATTAGTAAAAAGACTAATACAGGTGATTGGGTCCATTTACACTACCTGTGGTGCAAGCTCCTGCACCCCAGGCAGTTCACGCTGTCAGGAGCATATTAAGTGGCTTTTGAGCATTGATCCTGCAATTTTTGTTTTCTAAAATAGTTCCAACATATCTATTTCCTTAAGTTTTCACCTTTCTCTCTAATTGTGGGATATTCTGAGGACAAACAACCTATAGTCCAGAAATAAACACTGAACATGTTATTTTTCTTTTCTCTTTCAGGGAATAAGTGTTATTTTTAACGTTGCACTTGGATTATTAAAGGTACACACAAGCTGAGTTGTCTGGCATTCCTGTGCGGCCCCTGCGGTCTCTTAGTCTTGCTCCCATTCTGAGTAGTCACTGTGTTCTGTGTTTTCCAATAGTAAATGTGTGGGGCGGCATTTGAGAGCAGCTAAGAAATACCTGGGAAGCTAAAGTGCTGGGATTATGAGATACCCCTTGTACACCTTCATAGGAAACCTTTCTCTGTGTGGTTGTATTTTCTTCCTTTCTTCAAGACTTCCAAGGACGACCTGTTATTGACAGACTTTGAAGGTGCCTTGAAATTCTTCAGGGTTCAGCTTCCTAAGAGGTACCGCTCAGAAGAAAATGCAAAAAAATTAATGGAATTAGCCTGCAACATGAAGGTACAATAACTTTTTCATTAAGATTTTTTTCCTGGCCTAATAAATTCTTATGCTCAGTTAATGTCTCACTTTTCCTTGTGAAACTATTAACATTTTAATATGTAAAGGATAAAATAGGTTGGTAGCCCAAAAACTAGGTGCTAGAAGTGCTTAAAATTTGAGTTGGTTTTTTTTTTTTTTTTCCTGTGCTAGGGATCGAACTTGGGCCCTTGTGCATCCATGATTGGCACAGTACCACTTGAGCTGAATCCCCAGCCCAAGATTTTTAAAATATTGAAATATTCACATATACATAATGAAATATCTTGATACACAGACATTCCTTCTGTCTGTGGGCTTCACATCTCTAAATTCACCCAACTGAAGATTGGAAGTATTTGTGGGAAAGTTACATCTGTAGTGAATATGGATAGGTTTTTTTTTTTCCCTCAAATTCCCTATAAAACACGATATAATAGCTGTTTACATGGCATTTGTATTGTATTAGTATTATTAGTAATCTAGAGATTATTTAAAGTATGTGGGAGATATGCAAATTTTAGGCCATTTTTTTGTAAGGGACTTAAGTACCTTCAGCTTTTGGTAGCTGAGAGCAATCCTGGCACCTTCCCCCATGAATGAAGAGGGGTGACCACATATTATATCCTATGAGTTAATTCTCATTGCCTCTTCTCTTAGACTCTAGAGAAGGTATTATTGGCTGGGCCTGGTAGTACCTGCCTATAATCTCAGCACTTGGAAGTCCAAGGTAGGAGGATCACCTTGAGTTTGAGGCCAGTCTCAACTCCATAGTGAGACCCTGTGTCAAAAAAAAAGATATTACTGGGGCCGGAGGGTTAGCTTAGTGGTTCCGGCGCATTGCAAGCGCAAGGTCCTGAGTTTGATCCCTGGTAACCACATATAATGCTGGGCATGGAGACACGCCCACCAACAATCAACACCGCATACCACAATGCTGGACGTGGTGGCTCACGCCTGTGATCCCAGCACTCGGGAGGCAGAGACAGGAGGATTGCTGAGTTCGCGGCGGCTTGCCTGGGCACCATAGTGAGCTCAGGGCCAGCCTGAACTGCAACGCGAGACCCTGTCTCAAAAAGCAAAAAAAAAAAAAAAAAAAAAAGATTACTGATTAGTGTCCCTATTTTGAAAATAAATCAAAATATAAACAGGCTGTAGACTTTCAGATATACAGCCAGTTATGACAAAATTCAGCTATTATGATTTCTACTGCTTTTTTTCTTTTAACTTTTGGCATTTATTATTATGGTTAGAAATTCCTTAAAATGAAACTAAAATGTACAGAAAATCCACTCAATTTTATCACTTCATATGGTGTTTGTGACTTGTATGGTTCTCTTAAGGTAAAAAGATACATTATTTCCCTGGCTCATGTTTTAATATAGTTGTGTATTTTGAAGAAGAGAAATAATTAAAGGTGTTTTAGTCTCAAATTTCAGGGAGCAGGTGGTGGGGGAACAGAATAAATACTTGAATACAAACTCATATACAGTACATAAGGGACTGTTAGGTTCACTTTATATGACTCAAATAGAGCTAGGTAGTGAAGGTAGACTTCACTATCTATAGAATAAAATAGAAACTTGGACTCTAGAGATGTGAATTCAATTACTTCACTCTTATTTAGACTCCATTTCCTCATCGATAGAGTAATATTGGACTTCTGGTTCTGGTTAAGTGTCAGATTGAGTTTTTGACTCACGCAGCCTTTATTCTTTTAACATGTAGAACCTAAATAAAATCTAACGCAAGATACGTTCAAACATGTAGATGTAGATGCATTGAAAAAGAGAAATGAACAGGTGCCTGAAGCTAGCTCGAAGCTAATGTGTATAAATTGATAGAGCTGCATCCCAAGGGAATGTGGACTCCCTACAGTTACTGGGATTTTAACTGTACGTTCACACATGCATAGTGGGTATGACTTGGCCCTTCAAAGGCAGCTGAAGCAGATCTCTGCAGTAAGCTAGGTCCTTTCCATGGCTTCCTGGGCCATTAAAACAATACAAAAACTGTTAGCCTGGGGCCAGAGGGTTAGCTTAGTGGTTCCAGCGCCTGCCTCGCAAGCACAAGGTTCTGAGTTCGATCCCCGGTAACCACATGTAATGCTGGGTGTGGAGACACACCTATCCACAATCAACACCGCATACCACAATGCTGGACGTGGTGGCTCACGCCTGTAATCCCAGCACTCGGGAGGCAGAGACAGGAGGATTGCTGAGTTCGCGGCAGCTTGCCTGGGCACCATAGTGAGCTCAGGGCCAGCCTGAACTACAAAGTGAGACCCTGTCTCCAAAAAAAAAAAAAAAAAAAAAAACCTGTTAGCCTGGGAAACAGTAGAAATCTTAATACAAAGTGACTGGAGAATTTGAAAATACAAGGAAATAGAACTTCTTGAAATTAATCATTAAATTTTCCATGCAAATTAAAATGTTGATACTTCATAGGTATTTTAGCTAGCGTTTAATATTAGTTTACCATGTTGCAGGTGCTGATACAGTGGTACCTTGGTTCCCAGACTCAGTTCTCTCACAGTTGTGATCACAGACCAAACTGGATGAGAACCAAATCAAATTTCTTCATAAGATCCACCTTGAGCCTAACTATTAAATTGGATTCTCATCCAACTCGGTTTGTGCCCAGAATCCTAGAAAGACCATGGTTATGAGCTGAGGTACAACTGTTAAGTGCTTTTCTGTGTGAGGATTAACTACAGTGTCATATGTATAGTGTTTGGACAGTAGTAAGGGCCTGGAACTAATGGCTGTTAATCTCTTCTAGTTTCTCAGGAGGACAGAAGCACTCTTTCCACCTCAACCCTACTCTACACACAAGAGGATGACACCTTATATTTTTTGTTTCTCACTCCCAAACCTCCTCCATTGGCATTATTGCCATCTCAGTGTTACTGCACTCTTAGGACAGAAACCATACTGTCATCTTGGGCTTGTCTTTGTCACACTACAACTTCACGCTCCACATCCACATGTGTGGTTAAAGCATGTTCTGACTCCGGTTATCGCTCCATCACTGATCCCTTCATCTCACCACTCCGTCATTCCCTGTTCCACAGTAGCCACCTCCCTGGCTCCTCTATTGCATCTCTCCCTTGTTATAAAACTCTCTGTTGGCCTCTGGTGCACAGTAGTGTACATGGTCCACAAAGTCTGGCTTGGTAACCTCTCCATTTTCATTTCTTATTTCCTTTTCCCTTTGTTCTTTCCACTTCAGCTTCTGCTGTCGACGTGGTTCTGCTGTCACCTCCTTAGGGTCTACAGGAGCAGCCTCTCAGCCCTTTATCCTCTCCTCTCCTCCCCTCTGTCACCCCCCCAACCCCGCCCCAGAGGGGAGGCTCTGCAGCAGAGAGACTTCAGCTCTTGTTGATCACTGAATCTTCAGCACCAAGAACAGGATCTGGCATATAATTCCTGCCATGGTGGGAGGAAGGAAGGCACTGTTAGGTTTCTCTATTGAGTCTTTTACAAAGAAGACTTAGTGTGGGACTGGAGATTTAGCTCAGTGATTCCGGTGCCTACCTAGCAAGCGCAGGGTCCCTGGTTTGATCCCCGGTCATCACATAAAACGATACCAGACGTGGTGACACACCCACCAGCAATCAGTGCCACATACCACAATGCCAGGCCAGATGGCTCAGGGCTGTCATCCCAGCACTCAGGAGGCAGGGGAAGAGTATTGCTGTGAGTTCGAGGCTTGCCTAGGCTACATAGTGAGCTCAGGGCCACCCTGAACTACAAAGCGAGACCTGTCTCAAAAAATAAATAAAGGAATAAATAAATAAATAAATAAATAAATAAATAAATAAATAAATAAATAAATAAATAGGTAGGTAGCTAGCTGGGTAGCTACCAGCCAGGTGTTTTACCTTTTGGACTTTCATTACCCTGAGATACTATCCTTTCCATAGTCCAGGTAAGAGTATCTAATGTCTTTCCCTTTACCTGTCTTTCAGTGAGTGAAGACTGACACAGCTGTCTTGATTGTGCTTATATAGCAAATATATTTTGTGTTCAGATACATAATTTGTTTCAGTATTGCAGAACTTTGCGTGTTTATGGTATTTTTGGAGGATTCTATTTGCATATATTTCTTGAGTTAGAACCCCTGTTTTTAATCTGAAACTTTACATCAGAGATTCACTTAATTTTTCTTGAAATTCATTCACAGCATGGAAACCCTGCAGGTTCACCAAGATGTTAGAGAATGGGATTTTTATGCTAAAAGTGACACATTTGTCCATTTCAGGGATGATTAGTTCTCTTTTTGGTATACTTAACACCAGGAAATATTAAGAGACATATAGTAGTTGGCAGAGTGATAATTTTCCAGCCTGAAGTTAAAAAAAAGTTCATTGGGATGTATATGAAGGGCCTGGCATCCTGTGGTTTGCATGTGATAAGAGGCCAAGACAGCATAGAAAATGCACATGCTAATCTGGGACTTTGGAGTCCCCTGTGGCATGGAAAGGGGGTGTTGGGATATGTGAGTGGTTTGGAAGCTAGTTTTTAAACCTTTGCTTGTAGGATTTTCAAAAGAAACTTTGTGCAACTCATTGATATTCTATGCCATTATTTTTAAATTATAGCTTGGTTTATTCAGTTGTACAGAATTTCCTAGTTAGGGTGGATATTGGGAATACTTTTCCTCACATGCCAGGAAACATCTTGGAAACAAAGTTTCTTTTGTTGTCCTCACTATATTTTAACCTTAGATATTGTAATCTCCAGTGTTAGCATCATTCTTACAGGCCTGTTATTTCTTCCTCATGGTACTTGCTGTCCAGAGGAGGCCTTAGAAAGTATGGGAACGGGCTTGTGGAAGTCAAGTGCCAAGTGGTACTGGTAGGATGGACAGGAAGCCTCTTACAACTCAGGCCTTCTGACCACATTCTGCTGCCTTTTACTTCAGACATAAGAATTACATTTCTTGTGGCAGTATCTGAAATGGCCACAAGGTGGGTGTGTTGCTCAAAAGGTTGTGCCTGTGGGTCTTCCTTTTTCTGTAAAATGTTTGTGGCTGTCTTTACCTGCCTCTGTTTCTTCTTCCTAGCCTTTTATCTCACTTTCTTCTTAAAGTGAGCTTATTGTGGAACTGGGTATATTTCTTGAGTTAGAACCCCTGTTTTTAATCTGAAACTTTACATCAGAGATTCACTTAGGGCCAGAGATTTAGCTCAGTGGTTCTGGCGCCTGCCTAACAAGCACAGGGTCCCTGGTTCCATCCCTGGTAACCACATACAACAATATCAGGCATGATGACTCACGCCCACCAGCAGTCAGTATCACATACCACAGTGCCAGGTGTGGTGGCTCACGCCTGTAATCCCAGCACTCAGAAGGAAGAGGCAGGAGGATTGCTGAGTTTGAGGTTTGCCTGGGCCACATAGTGAGCTCAGGGCCAGCCTGAACTACAAAGCGAGACCCTGTCTCCAAAAAAAGACTCACTTAGCTGGCAGTAACCTTTATGGGTCAGTGATCTGAAAGAGAAAAAAGCGTCCACTAGTGATACAGTATCTGATTCCACTAGAGAGTATTCTGCACCATGAATAGTTCCGGACGCTCCCCCACACTTGCGTACTCATAACTGTGCCATGAATAGTCTTTAGAAATTGGAAAATCAAAACAATAGAGCGAGGCAGGAAGATTGAGAACTCGAGGCCAGCCTGGGCTACCTAGTGAGTTGAAGGTAGCCTCTCTTTTACATAGACAGATCCTGTCTCTATTAATGGAACAGAACAACAAAAGGAAAAATCTAGGTCTTTTTAATTTTGGGCTCAGGAAATATGAGAAGGAAGGTCTTTCTTTATGTTCACATAAGGGTTTTTCAGAGAAAATTCAATGAGACTAGTTCAGAAGAAGCAGGAATTATGCTATGAGTTGACCCAGACCTTAGGTTAAACCTGAAGACTCAACTATTTTGCTATACAATCCTCCTTTAGATAAAATGGAGCTTCTCAACCATTGCTTCCTTGGAATTTGTTATTTCAAATATAAAATAAAGCAGGCCACCTGTAAGAAAAGGTAATAAATAAAACCCAATACCAGTATCTCCAAATCATTGTAATTTAGGGCAAGGGATTTAGCTCAAGTGGTACCTACCACACCTACCTTGGAAACACAAGGGCCCGAGTTAAATCCTTGGTACCACCAAAAAAAAGTCAATTGCAAACTAAACACTATTTGAAATTTGAATTTCACTCTGCATTCAGATTATTTGTGTAGTAAGTATGTTTCAAAATTACAACTTCTGTGAGGATTATAGTAAGGCAGAGGCTTCATCAGTCTTGTTTCCTGACTTTTGCAGACTATTACATACCTCAGAATGTGCATCAGTCTTCACGGTAAGACCACACGAGGTCTTAGTTACTTTTCTTCCTTGCTGAGACAAAATTCCTAACAGCCAGAGTTAAAAGAAGAAAGGTTTCTTTCAGCTCACAGCAAGTCATCTGATTGTAAGGCAGAGTAGCATGACAGAGGGCATCAAAAAGGAGAAACAGTCCATGGCAGGGCAGGCAGCAGGCAGTGAGCCTGCCCTTCCCTTTTATCTCATCCAAGCTACAGACCTTTTGGGGATACCATACACACCTAGGGTGAGCCTTCTATCTTCAGTAAATCCATTCTGCCACATGCAGATCTCTGCTAATTCCAGTGAGTACCACACACTCTTAATCCCAGTATCACACACCCTTGGCCAGCTCCTCGAAGCCACATCTATGAGTGCATGAGGCTTTGGGGAGGACATCTAGATAAAAGCCATAACAAAAGCCTTTAATCGATGAGCATACTCAAGCTTAAGAAATTAAGTAAATTCTAAAGAGTGTAAGTGATCTGGGCTTAGATCCCAAGACAGACTCTGCAGTCAATATTTACTGTGCTTTAATGTAAATGGCAGGATTGAATGAATGAGGCAAGATCCACTTATCTGTTGGCTCCTTTGAGTGACACTGGTCATACAATAATGGGTAATTCAATATCTGTGTTAAAATTTGCGACTTAACACCCTGTAGCTGTCCAAAGGACTATGTTACAGTTTTACATCTTTGTGCCTGCTTTTTTGAACTAGATTTCGCAAGGAAACTTTGGAATGAGCTGTTCTTTCTCTGCGAAGAACCCTAGTGTTAGCAGCTGTTACACTGCTGTCTTCTCTGACCCTTATCCGATGAGACCCCCCCCCACTAATCTCCTGGTGGTTTAGAAAACTACTCTGAAAATAGAACTAGAGTGACTCCATTTCATGATCTTTGTTTGTTTGTTTGTGTGGGTGTGTGGTTTCAGAGACTGAACTTGGATCCTTGAACTTCCAACATAGGCATGGTAACACTTGAGCTAAATCCCCAGCCCTATTTCATGATCTTTGAAGGAGTTCAACTTGAGCTATTTAAACAAATGAAAAGGCTCACTCAGTATTAAAATCTTTCTTTCAAGTGGTTGACAGCATACGTCTAGGAGTCCCACTAACTTTGGACTTGTCCTAACTCTTCCCAGGCAAGATACCACGGCAGGGTTAGAGTTCACAAGGAACAAGATGCTGTCACCTCCCTCAAACACCAGTGCTTTGCGGCCTTCCTCGTTTTGACCTCCTCTGCCCTGACATCTGTGTTTTCTTTCCTTAAGTCGGTGCAAGGCAGTGAGCATCCATAGGTTTTACTGTGTGGCAAAAACAGCTCAATACTGAGCATGCTATAGAGATAGATAAGAAAATAGTCACCCTAGATTTGCATGCTTATACTGGTGTTGCCATGTAACATGGGCTTCTTGACTTTGGACAAGTCACTCCTGTCAGTTTGGGACAAGTCATTTACTTTGTCATTATCACTAAAGAGAGGTGCTAGTCCCCACTTCACACATGTCTAAGAGTTGTTTTGGGGATAAGATAGGTGTAGATGAGTCTTATTATCTTCAAAGGCCCATACAAGTCTGGTTTGTTTAAATCATTAACTGAAAAGTGGTCCCACCCCAAGCTTTCTTAAACAGGAAGAGAGATAGACCTGTGTCCATTTTCTTTACTTTGCTCATTTTTCCTGCGACAATACAAAGCACTGAGGACTTTGTGGTCAAGAGCGCCTCACACCCCAGATCCTTCACGCTGTCTCCCCGCTCGCCCATGCTTCGTGCTTCGGTCTGGCTGTGCGGAGGCGCTCGCGTTCACCCTGCTGCCTCTGCGAGCACCCTGCGACTGCAGCCCAGCCGGGCTCCGACCGCAAGAGCACTTCCTCCAGCCAAACTGGACCTTAGCCGCTTTTCCGAAGGGCAGCGCGTCGCATGCTTCTCTGAGTTGGATGGAGCCTCATTCTTTGCAGTGTGTAGTGAGAGTGTTGCTGTCTCTTGTTTCAGAAATGATTCCAAAAGACAACATTAGCAACAAGGAGCCAAGTACCATTTACAGAAGAGACCTCCCTGTGTCCTAGGCAGCCTGTTGAGCACTTTGTATGCCTTTTGTATCATTTGATCTCTGTAGCAGTTGTTCTGGAAAGGACTGCCTCTGCCTCTCGCTTGGAGCAGCCGTGACTGGGCTGACCCTCTCACTCCCACCGGGCCAGCAGCCGCTGTCCCTTCCCCTCCGCCTTTGTGGCCCTGGGCATTGATGTCTATTCCAGAGGCTTCGCCAGGGCAAGTAATACATCTTTTAAGGCAGCAATTATACATTTCCTGTGACATACTAATGACCAGTGAGTGACCAAGAGTGGTGTTTTCAATTGAATTTGTGCTGCTATCAAAATATCACAGACATGTACAAAAACCTGTACTTTCTAATTCTTGGTTTTTTAACTTGGGACCGGGACCCTCTGAAATGCTCCATAGCTGTTTTATTGTGGGAAGAAAGGGAGAAATTGACTCCTGTGCTCTTAAGAGGGGAAGAGCCATGTGCCTAAGAGAGTCCCAGAGTGGTGCTTCCCTCCCTGTGAGGACCACTGTGCCAGCTGCCGTGGGGTGTCAGTAGGTTTTCCAAAATTAAAGCCCAGACTCACCCCAGGACTTTGTTAGGCCCCCTCTGCCCCTCCCAAGCATGTTTCAGCAGAAGAATTGAATCTGAGATTTAATCGTGAGGGCAAAAATGCCTCTGTATGGGAAGCTGTGGTTTCCAAAGCCCTCTGATAAGAATCACCGAACAGTGGGTGCAATTCAGAGCTGGGGCTGAATCCGTAGCATCTCCAGCTTTCTGAATCCAGTTAAAAGGTCATTATTATAAGTAGGAGAAAGAACGGATGTTGGGCGTTTAAGAGTGGAAACCGAGTCTGTTCATTAAGCACTTGCATGCTCACCGCGCCATGAACACTGGGGAGCTCTACAAGTGCTGGTTACCTGGACCTGGAGCCAAATAAACTGGCCAGTGTACAGTTTAGTGCTGAGTATTGAAGCTTTAAAAAGGAATGGACATCAGTTTGAGTCATTCTTGTACATATCTGGTACTGCTTTTCTGTTACAGCTCCTTTTTTTTTTTTTTTTTTTTTGAGACAGGGTCTCGCTTTGTAGTTCAGGCTGGCCCTGAGCTCACTATGGAGCCCAGGCAAGCCGCCACGAACTCAGCAATCCTCCTGTCCCTGCCTCCCGAGTGCTGGGATTACAGGTGTGAGCCACCATGCCCGGCTACAGCTCCTAATTTTTAAAACAGTGTAACTTAAAATACACTAAAGGAAATTGGTTATCACCTTTAAAAAGAAATCTGCATCTTGAAGATGTGCCCTCAGTCCTGGTCCACATCAAAGAAGTGGCCAGCCTGTAAAGAGACAGACCTGATAAAGAGGAGGGGTAAGAAAGCAAGAACTGGTCATGGCAAAGCATGAAACTCAAGGAGTTTTGCAACCGAGCTGGGAAGAAGTGGGACCCACGGCGGTGGTGTGGAATAGAATCACGGGTGGCCTTCGAGAGGTGCTTTCTTCAGAGCTGTCGGAGGAAAAGCCAGAGTTGGAGAGATCTGGGAGGGAGGAAGCATGAAGCAGTAGAGGTGGGAGACACAGGCTTGTTGTTGATAGTGCTTGGTAGGAAAAGGACAGTAATTTGGAGCAAAAACACCTCTCAGTGGGTTGGGTCAGCAGATGAGTCTTTTAAAGGGGAGAGAGGATTGTGGCTGTTTGAAAGCAGCACAGAAAGAACTGGCAGGAAGGAAAAAGGATACAATGGTGGTAGAAGAGGGCGGGCCTCGAGTTTGGATTTGGAATGAAGTCCCACAACCTGGCCACCAGGCCCAGCTCAGCCAGGACTGTGCTGAGTGACTGGTCACATCACATGACTCCTCCCACTTCTGTTACTGCCTGTAACATAACGATGGTGCTAGTGTACTCTTGAAGGGGTTGTGAGCTTACAGATGTGAAGCATTAAGCAACAGTGCTGATATGTGCTAAATAAAATGGTTTATTACTTGTTGGTAATAAAATGTAAATAATAATAATAAAACTATTACCAGGAACAAGTAGGACCCAGAACTCCCAACTGTAGGGTGTTTATTCAGACACTCAGTAAAAACCTTAGGAGTCAGATATCCCTGCTGTACCAGGGTTAATTCCTGGCTGTAATGATTTCCATCCCAAAGTACTTGGTAGTAACTGAAGTGGCCCGCTCAGCAGGAGGCTTGGTCTTCAGCACCGGCCTTACACACTCTGATTCTTCTTACAATGCCCTGTGCTTCATCGTGCAGATTAGTCAGAAGAAGCTGAAGAAGTACGAAAAGGAGTATCATGCCATGAGGGAGCAGCAGGCCCAACAGGAGGACCCCATCGAGCGGTTTGAGGTTTGTTTGCTTAGCGCCTAGATTGAAGCAGCTTCCAGCCTTTCATTTCCTATCATTGTGCCTGGAACTAGTGTTACTGAATTCTTTTTAAAATTCACTTCCGGTCTCTAGACTTTAAGTGTCATGATCATTTCTGCTACAAACCAGCTGCCTGGTTTGTTACATTTCAGTGCCCTTTCATCACAGTAAGTAGCTGGGGACAGGGTCACCGGGATCAGTTACAATTTTCTTTGTGAAGTTAGAAAATTAAAAAGTATTTCTTTGGAAATCCACTAGGACCACCCGCATCACTATTGTTTCCACAGGACTCAAAGCTGTTCAGAAGTTTCAGTGTGTCTGTGAGCACATGTATCTATGACGGGTTTCTTTCTGCCCCTCAGAGGGAAAACAGGCGTCTCCAAGAAGCCAACATGAGGTTGGAACAGGAAAATGATGATTTAGCCCACGAGCTGGTGACAAGCAAGATCGCACTGCGGAAGGATCTGGACAACGTGAGTGTGGCTGGTGTCGAGGCAAAGCTGGCAGGGAGGCGTCAGCTTCGCCCTGAGCGGGGGAGACCTATTCCTGGCACCTGGCGCTTCCCTGAGAGGTGACAGCCCACCTGCCGATTGCTGCACCCCTTCCTCGGGACCCCGGGGCTGCACCTGCTCAGCACACTGACTGACTGTGTGCAAGCTCCTGAGCATCTTCCCGGACATCATTTGATTGAAAGACCTTGTGACTTAATTGTTAAGTGGCAGCAGTTGATGACTGTAAGTTCCTTCACTTGCCCCCAGACAAGAAGGGAGTTTGTTTCTGGTGTTACCTGGCGTGTTCTGTGCCTGTCAAGTGAGGTGTTGCCGACGTGGACGCAGCTCTGTGTCTGAGCAGTGTGTCACGGCATCAGCAGTTCCCATCAGCGGATGTTGCATTTTCCTTTGCCGCTTCCCTAGGAGGTAATAGAGTTACTTGTGGCTTAGGTCAAGTTTGGCAGAGTTATATTTTTTAAATTTATTTACTTTTGCAAAAGGCTAGATAATAACTAGTTAAAAGTTTTGTTGGCCATGTACTCAGTATTGCTCCCACTTCATAATGCCCATGATGCAAAGCAGCAATATATAAGAAACGATTGAAAACAGCTATTTTTTTTTTTCTTTTTTTGAGACAGGGTCTCACTTTGAGCTCAGTCTGGCCCTGAGCTCACTACGGAGCCCAGGCAAGCCTCGAACTCAGCAATCCTCCTGTCTCTGCCTCCCAAGTGCTGGGATTACAGGCGTGAACCACCACGCCCGGCACTGTGGTATGTGGTACTGGGGATCGAACTCTGAACCTTGCCCTTGCCATGCAGATGCAGAACCACTGGGCTAAATACCCAGCCCTCCCTGATTTCTCATCATACCTTAGAAAGATACTCACAAAAGTGAACTGCCAGAACTGTTTCAGAGAATGACAAGAAGGATCGAATAAATGTCCTCAAAATGAGAGTATTTGGGGGAGATTAATGGCAATGTGTCTTTTTTTGTTTGTTTTTTGAGACAGGGGTCTCGCTGTGTAGTTCAGGCTGGCCCTGAGCTCACTATGTAGCCCAGGCAAACCTGGAACTCAGCAATCCTCCTGCCTCTGCCTCCTGAATGCTGGGATTACAGGCGTGAGCCACCATGCCCAGCACTGTGTTATGTGGTACTGATTGCCAGTGGGCGTGAGTCACCACACCCAGTGTAGTTGTATGTGGTTACCAGGATCCAACCAGGGACCTTGCGCTTGCTAGGCAGGCACCAGAACCACTGAGCTAAATCTCTGGCCCAAAACAGCTATTTTCTAATAAAAGCTTGCTTACAAAAATAGGTGATGGGCTCATTTGGCCTATGCCAGCTCCTGACTTAGATGCCCCCAACTGGCTGCCAGGGTTACTTCCTGCTTAAGAGTCCCTAAGGCTCTAGGGTAGGGTCAGGCTCCTGAAGGCTCAGAGGGGTCTTTTGCCTATATTGAACTGCACAGAGTTCATGAACTCTAGGAGGCTCTGACATCCACCAAAAATGATTTCATGTGTTAATATATTTCTTTGCAGGCCATGCTTTCATCAGGTTCTCAAAATAATTCACATGAGAGAGATGACAGGACCTACCACTCTTGCCATTTTTCTTTAGAAATAGAATAATGGAATAGAAAGTGTTGGGTGCCACCCACTGTCTTTCAGACCTAACTTGGACACTGTAACATGAGAACAGAGAGGGTCACAGACTGGTGAGAATCAGGATGATCTGGTGTTCTGTACAGAAAGCACCACCCAAAACCCAAACAGTTGGCCCAGTCATTGTTCATTCCCTGCGCCCTCCGTGTTGGCGGCTGTGAGCCACTGCCTGGGCCCGGGCAGCCCCTTCCCACTTTTGCTGGTAGCGTGTTTCAGGGCCATTAGTCTTCAGTGACCAGAGCCTGGAATGTCGCTGCCTTTCTACTTCCCCCTCCTCCCTTCCCTCGTGGAAACACTGTACTGACCCTTCTCGCACTGGGCATTCTCCAGGTGAGTACAGGGAGGCCGCTGGACATGGAGCAGAGACCACGGGCGACTGCATACCTCATGCAGCATCCCTCCCGGCACTGGGCACCTTGCAAGAAGGGTATAGAAGAAGGAAAAGACATTAAGAGTGAAGGAGTACATTGCAGTATGAGGTCACTTGGACTAAAATCCCAAGTGGATTTTGAGTTTCAGCTGTCTCTGTCCAGTGTGAAAGGGCCGCTAATAAGACTAAAGAGTATGACTTTTTCCAAGTTGTCTTATCCTGATAGCAGTAGCCAAGGAACTACGTGACATTCCAGGCGTGCACAGTAAGGCCAGTCACACTGGGCTTTCCCCTTTCCTGATACCCGGGCTGCCAGGCACATGGTGAGTGCTTACTAAACTAATACTGTTGTCCTTAGCTCACCTTGTATGGGCAGGCACGGGAAGCCCTGCCAGTCAGGACACGAGAGTCAGTGAGGCGCAGACACTCAGACAGGAGGGGCGCTGTGCATCTAACCGGCGTGAGTCCTCACACTCTTCCTCCCACGCCACAGTGCCTCCTAATACAGGAGACAGGAAACTGGTCTGTCAGAACCTCACCCACAGCAAGAGGTGAGGGAGACTGGTGGCTCCGACACGCAGAGATGGCCCCGCTCCCAGAGCACCTCGGAGCGCTCGGCACCGTCCCAAGTTCTTTGCGTGCACTCTTGTACTTTCCTTCCGGCGGCAGGCGCTGCAGGAAAGACACGAATCATTCCATGAACTTCAGGAGAGTGTCCACGTATGTGTCTGCCGGAAGTGCACAAGATTCTGTGCTCGGGCATCTTCTGGCACCTCTAGTTTCTTTTTGTTTCTTCCAGGTTTTTTGGTTTTTGAGACAGGGTCTCACTTTGTCTGGTCTCAGACTCACTGTGCAGTCTGAGCTGGCCGTGAACGCATGGCAGTTCTCCTGCCTCAGCCTCCTGGGTGTTGGGGTTACAGGTGTGCTCTACTACACCCAACTGCAGTTTGTTTGAATTGTGAATGAAAACTGCGGTGTTGTTCTCCTCGCTGAAGTATGGAATATGGGGTCCCCTCCCCTTTTTTCTACTTCAAGAACTTGGGTGTTTTGTTTTAGTTGTTTTGGGGGACCATGTCTCAGTATATAGTTGAAGCTAGAATGAACGAAGGATGTAACGCAGGCTGGCCTGGAACCCGTGGTGATTGTCCAGCCTCAGCCTGTCAAGCGCTGCGGTGACAGGTTTATGCCACCGCAGTTGGCAAGAACTCAGATTTTTAAAAGAACTTCATTTCTTTCAAGTCCTTGCATCCCAGAAGAAAGCTCTGGTGTGAAGCTTGTGCAGCTTGCAGAGTCCTCTGTGTGTTTCAGTCAGTGTTATTTAGCCTCTGTTACTTGTCACCTGTCACTCCTGCTGCTCTTTCGCAGCGGCTATGGAGAAATCACCAGGCAGCGACTCAGTCCCTGGGTGACGCCAGGCCGGCTTTGTGCACCGTGAATGCGAGTGGTGTGGAAAGGGTCCGAGGGGCAGTGGCGGCATGGGCCAGACCCCCGCCGCACCCGGGGCTGTGAGGCAGGATGCCACCAGCCCTGCGACACTAGCGTTTTGCCTGACGTTATCCATTACATCCCTGGACTCCATGGCAAAAACCACTTGATCCCAAACCCTAAAATGGGGCGTATGAGTCCTCTAACTTCGCCATTATTTTAAAATCACTTGGCTATTCTTAAATCTTTCACATAAATATTTTGACATTAATATTAGAATCAGCCTGTAAATGCCTAGGAATAAAAGCCCTCTAGGGTTTTGATTGAGCTTTTGTTGCACCTATAAATCAGTTCAGGGAGAACAGATACTGGAGCAGTGACCGAGCCATCGAGTCCAAGAACATGTTGCCATTTGCATCTGGCAGGTGTCTTTCCATTTCTCTCAGCAGCGCTGTTACATTTTGAGTTTGTTTTCGCCCATCAGAAAGGGACTGGGCTCCTGGTTGCGTCTTCCCAGTGCTTCCTTGCTCCCACCTGTTCCCGTTCCCTGAGAGCCTCTGTCATGAGGGGTGTGGAATTCGCTGGCTGCTTTCCTGTCTGCTGTGGTAATCACTTGGTTCTGCTCCTTAAAGCAGCCTTGCATTCCTGGGTTAAACCCAACCTGAGGTTTCTTTTTGTTAAACATTTTAAATTTTTTATATTCCTGAGGAGTATTTGTCTGCAGTTTCCTTCAGGGCTTTTATCTGGTTTTGCTCTCAAGGTAATGCTGGCCATGTAGAAAGTACTGGGAAGTGTTCCTTTGTTTTGTTTTTTGTTTTTTGTTTTGAGACAGGGTCTCACTTTGTAGTTCAGGCTGGCCCTGAGCTCACTATGTAGCCCAGGCAAGCCTCGAACTCGGCAATCCTCCTGCCTCTGCCTCCCGAGTGCTGGGATTGTAAGTGTGAGCCATCACTCCGGCACTGTGGTATAAGGTACTCATTGCTGGTGGACATATGTCACCATGCCCAGTATTGTTGTTTGTGGTTACCAGGGATTGAACTCAGAACCTTGTGCTTGCTAGGGAGGCAGCGGAACCACTGAGCTAATCTCCAGCCCAGTTCTTGCATTTTTATCTTTGGCCTGTAGGAAGGAATCAGTAATTCCCAAGCATTAGGGATTTTCCTAGAAAGTGTTTTGCTGGCAATCTCTTATTTAACTCTCCTGTGGCCAGAGGCTATGGTGTCTGGGTTTAATCCTGTGGCTCAGCACGCTGCCTGGGAAGCACACTTGTCTAGGCAGAGCGTCAGGCAGACTGGCTGCCAGAGTTGTTCACAGCTTCTGTGGACTCAGGCATCTCCTCCCGTAAGTCTAGCACTTACTAAGAGCCAGGCGCACCCGTGCTTTTTCACTAACATTTGACAGGTTCTCCTTTCAGTTATATAAGGTTCTGTTTTGCATTTGAATTTATGGATAAATTTCAGATTGTTCTCCCACCTTTGTGAAGTGACTCTTTTGTCATATGAATTAGGCAGTTTTGACCTTGGTGATATCACCATTCTTAAGTCTGCATGTAGTACTTACATAACCACTCCAGCTTTTATGGTATTGTATATAGTCTATCCTACTTTTTTTTTTTTTTTTTTTTTTTTTTTTTTTTTTTTTTTTTTTTTTTTTTTTTTTTTTTTTTTTTTTTTTTTTTTTTTTTTTTTTTTTTTTTTTTTTT
>PVIC010018550.1:0-31508 GCA_004025085.1 Thryonomys swinderianus
CTTGCAAGCGCAAGGTCCTGAGTTCGATCCCCGGTAACCACATATAATGCTGGGTGTGGAGACTCACGCCCACCAACAATCAACACCGCATACTACAATGCCGGACGTGGTGGCTCACGCCTGTGATCCCAGCACTCGGGAGGCAGGGACAGGAGGATTGCTGAGTTCGCGGCGGCTTGCCTGGGCTACATAGTGAGCTGAGGGCCAGCCTGAACTACAAAGTGAGACCCTGTCTCAAAAGCAAAAAAAAAAAAACAAAGAGAGCCTGGTACAAATTAACTTCCATAATATATTTTTATTCAAGTCAATATAGTGAAAATATTATATATACATATATATATTCAGTGTAAAACTATTACTGAAATTGTTTTCCCTAGATGTCTTCAAAATCTTGTGTTTCTATTTTACACTCACAGCACGAGTCCTGGATCAGTTCCATGCCAACTTTTCAACACCCACCATTGGCACAGGCCTGCATAGTGGCCAACTTATTCCAGAAACTTCTGCTGGAGATGAAGCAACGAGCTGTTAGTGCAATAAACGCTGTAAGCGCAACAGCAAGAGCAGCCAGGCCAGGGCACGTGGAGGCGCGGTCCAGACGACTCCCAGGCTGCTCTGAGGGGCAGAGGCTGGGACTCCAACCCGACTCCACTGTCTGTGTCCCTGCTGCATGGGGAGCATGGGGAAGACGCCTCACTTTCGTCTCTCCATCACTGTTGCAGCAGAGGCCTTTGGTCCATGTCTTTGGAGTGAAGGGAGGAACTGAAGAAGTGAATGAGGGATGAAGCGAGTCTTCTGACCGAAGTATCCTGTCAGGATTGAAATTCACTCGCTGCTCCTGTGGCGTGCATGACAAACGTCGCCTGTCCCCGTCCCCACTTTGCATGTCCCCTTTCTTCTGTCAGTTTCCAGCCGTGTAGCCAAGGCCTGCGTCTGCATCTCAGAAATGGCCAAGATGTGGTGGTGCAAAGAGAAGGAAGCCACGAGCTTGGCTACTGGGAGACTGGAGCCTTTCAAATGGGTTGCATTCATGACAGGATGCTCGCACTCACTGTGTTCTTTGCGCTAGGCCCTCACAGGGGCTCCATCAGCATCTCTTACCATTCATTCATTCACTCTATTTATTTACTTACTTATTTAGATATGGGACCTTCATATGTAGTTTAGGCTGGTTGTGAATTCACTATGTAGAGCTCAAGCTGTCCTCGAACTTGCCACGATCCTCCTGCCTTGGCCTCCTGAGGGCTGGGAGCCCAGGTGTGTGCCGCTGCCCTTGGCTCATATCATACTTTTCAAAGCCTTCAGTGACTACTGTCTGATAAGTTCTTTTATCGTACTCCAAGAGATGAAGAAATCTAAGTGTAAGGCAAGTACAGCATTTGCTCAAATCCTCATTACTGGGAAGTGTTGGATCTGGGATTCAAGTCCAGGTCGGAGGCTTGTTTTATCCCAATGTGATGACGCACCAACCTGGACTTCAGAATTCCTGGGATGACCTCATGTGCACTATGCAAAACGAGAGGAAGTGTCGCCGTTAAAGTGAGTAACTGGCTAGGTATTAATATTTTAAAATAGTACAGGCTAGTGAGAGCTATCACCTTACTAAATTACTGAAGAACTACTTGTTAGGATATTTACTTTACAGCTATTCCTAATGTACACCTGTTTGTACACCATATTTGCATTGATTTGCTGTACTGTGTAGACTTATGCCTGTCTGACTTCACATTTCTGCTCAGGGCTCTCTGGTGTCCTGCGTCCCCAGCCTGAGCAGTGTGACGGTCTCCAGTCCTTTCCTGCTTGCTGCGTGCTTCACACGGTCACAGTGGGACCTTGATCTGCCCACATGCTCCCCTGAGTCGGTCTCCCTGCTGGGCACTCCCTGTCCTCTCTACACCCATTCTCAGGTGTGCGGGCTGTGGACACAGAGGCCCTGGCGGCGTAGCTTTCCTCACCGACTGCCCCTAATCCTCTCTGGGCCTAAGTGTCTTATTTTCAAGTAGACATTGACTGCCTTGGATTTTGCAGAACCATGTTCCGATGTGCGTCTTCTCTCCTCTCAAAAGACTAAGCAGAAATAGAAAAAAACATGATGGTCAAAACAGTGGCCTGACTTTTTGACGTTTTTAATAATTTAGTTCAAACATAGCATTTAGAAAACTGCAACTTTCTTTCCCATCTGACTTTCCTCTTTGTGTCAGGCATAGCTGAGGCAAAACTTCATGCACGTGGTGTCAGACAGACCTGCATCAGGCACAGTCTCCCCAGCGCTGCAGGGTCTCTTGCTGCTTGTGCTTCTCTCCGTGTCTCAGCAGCCTCATCTCTGGTGCCTTATAGGTGATAACAATACTGGAGTCACATGGATGGTAACCCCGTCCTGCAATACCAGAGTCACACGGATGGTAACCCCGTCCTGCAATACCAGAGTCACATAGATGGTAACCCCATCCTGCATTACCAGAGTCACAGGGATGGTAACCCCTGTCCTGTGATGATAATACCAGAGTCACATGGATGTAACTCCCTGTCCTGTGATAATACCAGTGTCACACGGCTATAACCCCCTGTTGTGTGATAATACCAGAGTCACACAGATGTAACCCCTGTCCTACGATGATAATACCAGAGTCACACGGATGTAATCCCCTGTCCTGTGGTAATACCAGAGTCTTATAGATGTAACCCCTGCCCTGTGATGATAATACTGGTATCACACAGATGTAACCCCTGCCCTGTGATGATAATACCAGAGTCACATGGCCCAAACTAGTGCTGAGTACCTCCATGCTAATATTTATTCTTTGTAAAATTCCTGTGAAGTCACACTTTACAGATCAAATAGGCACAGAGGTCAGTTTTTCAATGTAACATTGTAGCACAAGCATTTTCTTGTGGACATAAGCTGTAACAGCTCTCTCCACCTGCCTTGATAGCTAAGTGCTACTTCACTGTGTACACTGGCCTTAATGTACTTGACTATAAGTTTATCGTCAGACATCTGGAAGGTTCTAGATTCTTCTCCAGATAAGTGTGATAGTGGTGAATCTGTTTGGCTTTTTTTTTTCTTCTTAAGTTTTTGAGACAGGGTCTCGCTTTGTAGTTCAAGCTGGCCCTGAGCTCACTATGTAGCCCGGGCGAGCCTCAAACTCAGCAATCCTCCTGCCTCTGCCTCCTGAGTGCTAGGATGACAGGTGTGAGCCAACACACCCAGCAACCTATTTGGATGTATGAGTTTTCTATAATCCTGGAAACCTCTTTGCTGTACATGCAGCAGGCACTAAAGGCCAAGGGCAAAAGCTCTTTGCAAGTTTTGCTGCCTCCTGCTGCCATTGTGTGCTGAGTGGCTGTATAAATTTACACTCCTGTTAGCCTGAGAGTCTGTTTTACTGCACTTTCCCCAGGTCAAAGTCATCAAGGAAAGTGTGACAAATAAAGGTTAAAGAACCCTTGACGCACGTTGTATCTTTCACGCTTTCTAAAAGAATGAGGCTCCTCTTCCCGCCGTGGCCGATGGTCATGGGCTTCACTGTCAGCTCCTCCATAGCACAGGGGCAATTTAGCCTCCCCAGAAGAGTCTTATTTTGAACGCTGATGTTAAAGATTATGCCTCTGCTAGCGTGTGGACAATTAGGGCCTTTATCTGACAAAGTCTGCCTAACTTGGGTAGAATTTTAAAAACCAGGATGACTGTGAGTATTCTAATTGCATTCTTAACCTGAGATGTCATAAGCATTGGCTGCTTGGGAACAGAGCAGAGATTGTGGCGGGCGGATCCATGAGTGATGGCTGCTTTTTTTCTGGAAGATGATGTTAACTTATTACTTCCCTCAATATGAGCTGGATGGAGTTTTGCTCTTTCACAAGCTAGTTCTGTAGCCTTGGATAAGCTCCAAAACTTTGCTAAATCTCTATTTTCTCATCTATAAAATGGGAATAGTAGGAACTACCACTGGATGCTTTTTGAAAAATAGAGCTAATGCACATGAAATCTTATTACTAGTGTTCAATTTTGCATGATGGAATTGATGTAGCTCTCTAAAGGAAATAATAGGATTAAGTTTTTTTCCCCCCTTAAGCCATTTTTGTCCATACATGTTGTTAGTTGAGCTCTGGTTCTGAGATCTGAAGGTTGTTAAATAGGTAATAGATTAATTGCCTAGAGTTTAAGATCCTTAGGCTACTGTTTTCAAACAGAAAGCACACATTAAACCAGAAAGCCTGCTCTCAGACTTGTGCTAGCATTATAATAAAGTGATGCTCATAATAGACATGTGCATTAAAGAAGGAAAATTCATAGCTTGAGAAAGAACCTCACAGGCCTCATGTTAGAGGCATGGATGTATGTGGGAGGGAAGCACTCTGCTTTGACTTCTTGGTACTTTATTTAAAACTCATATGGACCTGTGACAAACCAAATATATCCTTAGCTTTTCATCAATGTGACTAAATACCTAAGTAAAACAACCTAAAGTATGAAAGGTTTATTTTGGCTCATGCCTTCGAGGGCTTCAGTTCATAGTCAGCTGGCTGCGTTGTTTCTGGGCCCCTGGGGAGGCAGAAGCATCACGGTGGAGGGCCATGTGGAGGAGGGCTGTTCACCTCATGGCAGCCTGGAAGTAGAGAGGACACAAGATAGTTCCAGAGGAAGGGGACAATTCACCGTGTGCCAACACTGGATTCCATGATCAGGTTTCACAGACCGAATCCCTGGGTGTCTTCAGATTGCTGATCCAGAGACAAATAAGAAAAATGCACCTGTGGGAGGGAAGGGCTACAGGAACCACAGCAGGGCGCAGCATCCACAGATTATCCAAGCCAAACAGGACTGTGTGGAGCTGAGGGTCCCAGAGATCACACACCCTGCTCTCTGGCCAAACATGAACTCAGACATCTCAGTTTGCTATTGGCTTTTGTTTTCCTTATGTTGTAAATTGTTAAATTAGAATTGTGCATATTTATGAGATATGGAGTAATATTATGACTTATGAATATAATGTGGAATAATTACATCAAGCCAGTTAACATACCCTTCACTCCAAACATTTACTAATTTTTTAGTGGTAAGAACAGTTGAAATTTATTTTACCAATTTCTAAAGGTACAATGCACTGCTACTAAAGATATTTACTAGGTTATCTTGTAGATCTGTTAAAAAGTGTCTCTCTCCTGTCTCACTGAGGTTTTGTACCCTTTGACCAACTTCTTCCCATGACGGGAACCCTGGCCACCAAAAACCCCCTCCCCTGCTGTGACTGGAGGCTGCACATACAGGGAAGGACCCACAGTATGTATCCTCCCATGCTTGGTTTATTTCAGGAAACATAATGTTTCTTAGGTTTACTCCTGTCCCAAAGGACAGGACTTCTCTTTCAGAAACTGACTCACACTCCGTAGCCCATTCACTGTAGCTGTCTGTCTGTCAGGCAGAGGTGGAGCCCATACTTGGGCTGTAGATGTGTCTTTAACAAACTGATTTCAAATCTTTCAGCTCAATTCTCAGAAATAGGATTGCTAGATCATGTGGGAATTCTAGCTTCAGCTTTTAAGGTGTGTCCATACAGTATTCCATAATGCCAATACCAATTTATGTTCCCACCAATGGTGGACAAGGCTCCCTTTTTATTATAAAAAATTTCAATCATGGGGCCAGAGGGTTAGCTCAGTGGTTCTGGCGCCTGCCTCACAAGCGCAAGGTCCTGAGTTCGATCCTGGTAACTACATATAATGCTGGGTGTGGAGACTCACACCCACCAACAATCAACACCGCATACCACAATGCCGGGCGTGGTGGCTCACGCCTGTAATCCCAGCACTCAGGAGGCAGAGACAGGAGGATTGCTGAGTTCCAGGCTTGCCTGGGCTCCATAGTGAGCTCAGGGCCAGCCTGAACTACAAAGCGAGACCCTGTCTCAAAAAAAAAAAAAAAAAAAAATTCAATCCTGAACCAAAGTATATAAAGAATATCACAACAAATTCCCATCTCTCACTTTTACAATTGTCCACACTCTGCCATCCTGTGGGCTCCTGTCTTCCAGCTGGTTTTCTTTGGGTTTCTAAGTGGGGAGGAGAGTTTAAGATGGCTAGAAGTGCTCAAGAATTCTTCCCATCTTAGTTTCAGATTTAAGCACAGAACTAGCACAGGGACAATCCAGCCCTCCACCACCTGGTGACCCGCGCTCAAGAAGGGCTATCTCAGAAACCGGGTGGGGAAGCACAGGGAGGGCAGCGCGGTCTTGGAAGTGTGGCTCGACGTGTTCATATGTATAAGAAATGGCTTGCTTCCCCCCGGAACTGGCTCTGTTTGGTCCACCACAACCCTCCCTCCTCTCAGACATTTTAGCAGGCTCTTCAAACTAGGACTCCTGGAAGATGGAAATGTGCATGAACCCCTCCATTAGTTTTTCAGGAATAAAGGTTCCAAAACATCTTTCCGCTCCAAGCCTATTATTTTTGTTAATAGTAACATTTTTATTATTTTGCATTTGCTGGGCACCAACAGCCAGGGGGGCGCTGAGGAAGAACAAAGACCATCTGTCCAGCCTGCAGGTGCCCAGCTGGTTCTCATGCCCCTCTGGCCTCTCGGTGTCACTAGGGCCAGTTGCCTCTTTGAAGTTAGCAGAGTCAACCCGCAGGAGAGAAGTGGGGGGAGAAGCCAAGTGTGGCCCAGGAGCTGGACAGGCCTCTGCCTCTGAGTCTCCAAGAGTCACCAGGCTGTCCCATGAACCAAGGTGCTTGAAGGCAGAGGAAGAGCGGGATGGAAGGGTGGACTGGTGAAGTTCCCTTTGGAAATCAGTCAACCTCTAGACCTAGAAATTGGCATCTGGAGAACCAGGTGGAGGAGGGAGAGGGTCCATGCTGAACATGACAACATGTGGCCCAGCAGATTGAATCTGTGCAGCCCGAATCCATCATGCAGCTCGATTTAGCTGCAAATGGTCCAATGCTCTTCTGTTTCCTCCTGTGACTTAAGCACCCAGAGGTGTCCAAGTGGTGAGGGATGGTGGGTATTTTAAAACTTCCTAACAAAGGTGGAGGAGCCCAAGCTAAACGAGAATTTCCCAGTTTTCATTCTCTACACACTTGAAAAAAATCCTGCACAGAGCCACCAAGAAGTATCTATTCCCTCAGAACTTTCATCTGTGTGATAAAATCAAAGTTTGAGTATTACTCTGAAGGGAAAAGACAAGGTTAGAATGAATGGCTTTTCCTTTGTAGAGTATGTGCTTTGTAGAAGAACATTTTAGGTGATTTTAATGTGTAAATGATCTACCAAAGTTTTGAGATTTTAGTTTCTACAACTAAAGTAAATTAAATTTTATAAAATTATAGAAGAAAATCTCTATTGAAGAAAATTTAGGAAATATATAAAAGCCCAAAGAACTTAATTGCTTGAACTCCTACTTCCTCAAGTAGTCATACCACCATCTTGTGTTAATTTTCTTCCAGTCTCTTTTTCTGTAAATAAATGATCTTGCTCTTATAATGTAGTTATTCATTTTCTGGTCACTGTAACACTCCAACTTACCAAGTGTGAAAGAGACAATACATAATTTAGGCCAAGTTTAAAAAAAAGTATGCAATAATTTATGGGATTAACTTTAAGTTTAAAATGTCAGTGGTGAAACTGTAAGGTCCATTGTCCCAAAACATGTTATAATTTCCTTTAATCAGCAACAATGGCTCAACATGTGACCTAAAATTGTAGCATTTGCTTACAAAAAGAAAACAGAGGGAACAGAGGGAAGCTATCTGTCCTTGGTGGCAATCAGAAGCCCTGTGTTTCTTAGCATTTACACTTGTCAAAGATAGAAATTAAAAGTGCAAAAGCTGAAGCCATGCTGACCACAGCAAGGCCCCGAGACATGAGTCAGCCACAAAAAATGCTCAAACTCATTTAAAAAGCTCTTTGTCATGGTCCAAAAAAACATTTTTCATGTTTTCCTTTGACTTCACATCCCACTATAGCAAGTACATGGCTAATTATTATCTGAATGATAGCTATTCTTCATGGGTTCTGGTGCTTCGGACCGGAAGTGATCCGATAGGGCCACAAACACACTAGACCATGCAGCAGAATCAAAAGAATAAGACAGTTCTGTTTCGAAGGGTTAATGGCATTTTCACTCCTCCTCAGGTCGAGCTGTGGACAATGGCTCCACTGTTTTCTATTCCAGGCAGCTGTGCAGAATAGTAAAGATTTGGGGATCCCTGTAGGCAGGAGAAAAATTAAGCCTTTGTAGCCCTTTTATTCAGCATATTCTACCCAACACCCATGTGTAAGAGCTGTAGCCGCCTAAGGAAAGCTTGTGAAGATAAGTGGAGTCACTCGAGTTCTGTGCCCACGAAGGCCTGAATCACCAAGTGCAGTCCGGCACCCTCTAGCAATGGTGCAGGAGAGATCCTTTCTCCGACGCGGCCCCCGGCAGCCGTGGGTTTCACTTACTCTTTTTGAACACAAGAAAAGCAACAACTGAGGAGGGAGCAATGAGCTCCAGGGCTCGAGTCCTGGAGAGCACGTGGTCTTGTGGAAGGGGCAGAGACCCCAAGGCTGCCTCAGAAGTGAGCAGCGACCCCGGTGGACGGCCCACGGCTGCCGACTGCAAAGCCACGCTGAGGGGCCGTTGCCCTTCGCTCCTGCAGTGTTGCCCTGGCTCTCAAATGGGGTCTCGAGGGCCAGGTGCCCATGCCCAGCAGGAGGGATGGCAGTTCCTCCCCGCCGGACTCCCATCCGTGGGACAGAGGGCCTGGCACTTGGGCACCTGCAGGTCACACAGGAGCCCACAGAGGGAGCGCGGGGTGGCCGGGGCAGCCCAGAGGGTATGAACGGGCCGCACTGCTCGGACCGGACAGTAAGGTTGTCAGAGCAGAGAAGAAAACGGTCGGAGGAACCAGCCCTGAGTGCTGCCCCGGAACCTCCTGTGTGGCTCCTGCCCACGGGGCTGCCAGGACCCGGTTCTAAGGAGAGGGGCGGTATCAGTGTCAGGGCTTGAGGACTCGCAGCCTGGCTGAGGCGGCGGCGCGTGTTATCCCGTGTCTTCACCCCAGAGAGAGAGGCAGTGCTCACGTGTGTGGCAGGTGCCCCGCTGGGAAGTCCTGGGGAGCTCCTCGGTAGGGGGTACGGATGGCACCCAGGTCCGGGAGAAGCAGCTCACTCGAGGGCGCCTTGTCTGTGTGGTGGTGACTCCAGGGCCATGGCCTGCCCACAGGGTCGAGGACCGTGGGCGGACTGGGGCAGACGAGGGAGCTGACACAGGCTGTAGAGCTGGGCAGGCTGTGGAGCTGCCGGAGGCGCCACGTGAGGCGCCACGTGAGCTGCCCGTGTGGTGTAACTGGCCGCAGCAGTGAAGCCTGGGCCACGGCCCGCCACGGCCAGGAGCAACAGCGCTACTAGACAAGCTCTTTCCACTGTGTCGCAACGCGATTCCGCGCCACGCGAAAGCGTCAGAGGAGAGTCACTACGTACGCCGAGGGGGCGGCACCATCTCCGCCCGAGTAGACGCGACATCAAGCGTGCTGTCCCAGAGCAGCCCGGCCCTGGGGCCCTGCCGCCGCGCAGCCGCAGAAAACCCAGGTTCGACCTTGGCCCTGCCCGCACTGGGAGCAACCTGGTGGCCGGCGGCCGTAACTTGCTGCTTCCCTGCGCCATTCGCTCCACACACAGGAGCATCCAGCTCCTGCCAGCACGTTCCGGGTGTCCGAACCCCCCTAGGGGACAGCAGCGGGCGGCGTTGGCACTCAAACGGGCAAGCGCCGCTGACCGGTGCCAAGGCAGCGGCGCAGGCGCGGTGGGCGTCGAGGGCACGTTCACCAGAGCGGAAGTGGGGCGGGGCGGCGGCCCCAGGCGTCTGGGGGCTGTGAGCGGCAGGTGGCAGACGCCTTTGGAGGCCGCGGCGGGAGGAGTCCTTGTGTGCTGCGCAGAAGAGTCAAGTCAGAGGCGAGGACGCAGAGGGGCTGCTGCCTCTGGGATGCGCAGCCCTCAGCGACTCTCAAGATAGGGCCACCGAGCTCTGAGAACAGGCGCCCTGTTCATGCCTTAGCGGGCAGAGCATTGTCTGGCTGTTCATGCTCTTAGGAACTCTCCTAACAGCGTATTTTACCACGCTGCTCGCTCTCTGACATCTTAAGTAGGGAGCAGATCACCACTCCCTCTGAGCACTGCTTTTTTCCCCCTTTTAATCACATTTTAAATTTTCTCCTTTTTTTTCAAATAAGAATTTGCACCTCCTTCACAAGTTTCTGGCAAATTTCCCAGGCTTTGAGAAATTAATTTTGGCTATTACCCAAGCAGAAGAGGGAACTATCTTTCACTTTACAGTCATAATCTCTGTTTTTTTCTTGTATCTAAATCCTATTAAGTCTATTCGCCACTTCTACTTTTGTTTTAATAACAGTAACTAACATTTGTGTAATGCTTTACAGCTTAAGAAGTATTTCCAGGTCTACTATTTCATCTGAGCTAGTAACTCCCTGAGGACAGTAGGCAGGTGAGTCGTCCCATGACCTGCGAGATGAGGAGAAGCAGCCACACCCCAGACGGGGTGACTTGGTCCACCAGTGTGTCAGAACCCAGTCTCCTGCCCCGCTTGCCTCCCTCTGTCACCCACCGGATCCCCCAGCAGAGTCCCCCCCTCCACCCCGGGGCGGGGGTTGAAATAATTGGCTTCAAAGGTTAGCTTGCTTATTTCAAGCTTTTAGGGTCTTTCTTTTTAGGTCAGTGCTGAAATCCACCTGCAGACCTCCAGAAGCACAGGACCAGGGGGAGGGGCAGGCTCTTTGGAAGGGCTTGCTCATGGGATTTCCCAGGGCTTATCCTCCAGGCTTCCAGCTGGAGACCCAGGCCCGATCACACAGATCCAAGATCCAGCCTGGCTCATGACCGAGGCACTTGACGTCCCAACTCCAGGAGAGGGGCTGAGAGCCACAGGCCCTGAGAGAGGCATGACGCCTACCATGCTGGCCAGGTGGGCTCCTTCACTGGTCTCTTGGGATGCATGCTCAGGGCACACCTGGGCAATGCCTTCCCAGCTTCCCAGTCACTCCTTCCTTGGCAGCCTGACATCAAAAGTCAGTCTTACCACCTCGCAAAACCTGATCTCTGCCCATCTATGTGAGTCCCAAATCTGTCACAGTATCCACAGTGCCCAGCAGGTGCTCAGCAGGTAATTTGGGAATGAAAAGATAATTAACAACAGAATAAACTTATCTGCCTGTACCTAATCGGCAGCCCAGGGATCTAGTGGAAGACATGTTTCATGGGTTTAGGGGGCATATTATACAAAGGCAAATGGGGCACAGAGCCCCCAGCTAGGAGCAGAACACCTGTCCCTGACATATTCCCAAAGCCTCATGTGTCCAGAGGTAGGGCTTTGGGAAGACGACTGAATCACAGCTCTTCCATGCCTCTCATTTTTCTCTGCTTCCTGTTCACCATGCTGTGAGCACTTCTCCTCTGCCAGACCCCCTGCCACACCTTCCTCTCCAGAAGCCAGCCATGGACTGAAAACGCTAATCAAGTAAACTTCTCCTCCCTTAATCTGTGGGTGTCAGGCTTTGCATCTCCGTGGTGAGGACAGCACAGAGACATTCACTGAGGAGATGCGCAGTAAGTATTAGAGGCTGTGGCTCTGGAGCACAGGAGCATGTGTGGGCATAGCAGGGCTTTGCTCCTGCTCACGGGCCATCCTGCGCTCCTCCTCCAGGGGCCCCTCATGCCCTGTCTTTTTGACATATGCTCCCCTTGACCCCCAGCTGCATCTTTTCCTCAAGCCCTTCTCACCCTGCACAGTTCATCCCCATCTCTGCCCCTGCCTCTCTGTCCTGTGCCCACCTGGCCTGTCTCAAAGTCAGCAGCAGTCTGGGCTACAGCCCAGCCCAGGAGCCACCGAGAGATGGCATACTTTAGTGTGGATTTCTCCAGCCATAGGACTCCACTGTGCTGTGGTTTTCCTGGGGTCCTCTGCACACAGGTCTCAGCCGGATGGTCCTCCACAACTGGAGGTCGATCAGCGGCTCAGCTGGTACCTCACGGTCTCCTCTTGTCCTGGGGCACCTTGAGAAGCAGTGACCACAGCTCGGGGGTGGGCCGGGTCCAGTCCTGCGGAAAGCAGCTGTTTCCAGAGTCACCGCTGGGCTGGCGGCTACTACGGTGTGAGCGAGCATGATACGCACAGTGGGAGAGGCTGCTGTCCAGGCTCATCTTCTGTGCCACGGGCCTGCTCGGTGTGAGGTGGACCTGGGCCACGCCAGGCTCCTGGGACCCATCTGTAGGAGGCCTAGGGGTTGCCGTCCGGAGCACTTGAGGGAAAGCAGAAACTGCAGGGTCCTCAGCTTCTCTGTGAAGGGAGCACAGAGCGCAGAGCACACGGGATCCCCAGGCTGTGAGGGGCGAAAGGCCCGCAGAAGGACAGGAGGAGCCCTGGGCTGCAGGACGGGCTGTCCCTCCCAGTGGCTGCAGCTCTGCACACAGCTTCTCCCTGGGAGTGACCACGGGGCCCCACAAGGTCCCACCTAGCACTCTGCGACTCCACCCCGCCCTGTAGCACGCCATGGGAAGTGGTGAACCCCACACCTGCCTGAACCTGAGCATCCACACCCCGGAACCAACCCGCAGAGGAGGGAACAGAGCACAGGACACACATTTCACCACAGCAGTGCTCAGGGGCCCGGAGCAGCAGGACAGCTCCCTCCACCTACTCTCTGAGCTGGGAAGCGGGTCCTGGCAGAGATAAGGTGCAACTTGGAGGTGCTCAGTCCTGTGCCCCAACTCAGCTTACAAGACTCATTTTTTAAAATGTCAAAGCAAACCTCTGGCAAGGTTTTGAGTGGGACTTTTTATCGGGCAGAGCGCACTGTATTGACAGGGTGGTTTCTCTGCCTGCAGAAATCTTTTCTTGGAGTCAATCCCTGGCTGACCCCCGGGGTTCTCTGCCTCCCCTAAGCCCACCTGTCAATACCCACCATTAGTCCAATAAAAAGTATTACTCGAAACTTGACTCCACATTTTGTCTGACCAATAAAGACAAGTAATTAAAAATATCGAGTTAAGAGCCAAGACATAGCGGATATTGTGATGCTCTAGTAGCTTCGTTTTTGAAAGATAATTTGCTCACTATTAAAATACGGTTTATTTGTGGACGTTTTTCTCTTTTGGAGTTGATGGTCTAGGCTTTTCCAAGAACCTAGCCAGTCTGCAGAGGCAGGTGGCTTCTCTGTCCCTCTGGGCCGCCCCAAGCTCAGGAAGGGGCAGCCAGGCACAGGTGCCCTTGATGATGATGGGACCACAGGTGACCAGTGTACTGCTGAGTCGGGCATCAGGTAGCTCCACGGCACAGGGAGGGGACAGGAAGGTCTTCAGGCCCATGTCCCCTTCTGGAACTCAGCTAGAAGTGGGGTGTTAGTCTGTTCCACCCTCCCCAAGACGCTGGTCTTTGAGGAGCCAGGGAGCCATATGGAACTTCACAGACAAGTTCACAGGAACACTCGTGTCTTCAGAGCTAAAAGCTCACAGCACCAGCATCCCCATCTCCCTCTGCCACATGTACCTCTTTAGGCACCAGCTCTAATGGGTGGTTAATTAATGCACTAAATGTAAGTGCTCTGGCTGCTTCTGTTAATTAATTAACTGGCAGTACTGGGGAAATGAACCCAGGGCGTTTGTACTAAGCTATAACCCCAACTGTCTTTAATTTTTAAAATTTTTACACTGGATCTGTTTTAAGCCTAAGTTTCCCAGGCTGTCTCCGACTGGGGATCCTTCTGCCTCAGCCTCTCAGAGTCTTGCTGGGATTACAGCTGGCCACCACCGTGTCCAGCTGCCATTCTTTTATTTTGCTGCAGAATCCTCAGCACCCAGATAGCTCCCAGCATTCAAAGGACACCGAGTAAAAGTTGCTCAATAGACTCTGAGTGGCAGTGGGTGAGGCACAAACACTTGAGGTTGAAGGGAAGGGATCCAGCTGCGGTTGCCACTCCAGTCTCAGGCTGGCCGTGTGAGGTGTCCACCGTCTGCCCAGTGCAGAGCCCTGTAGGGAAAAGCCCCTCACACCATCCTAGCTTTTTGGGACTTTTGTGACCTTCCTACTCTGTTCCTCAGACGATGAAGGCCGCCAACCCAGGGGGAGGAGACTTCTGGGAAAGCTGGAGCCCTGAAGTCCACGGCCACTGTCATAAGAGCTGCCAGGTGAGGTGGCACAGTGACCGTGCTACTCAGGAAGAACGTGGAATCCCAGCTGCCTCAGGGCTAAAATCACTGTGAGTGAACAGATGACTATGTGTAAAGATGAGCACTCAGGAGGCTGAGGCAGGAGGATCCCTGTGAGTTCAAGGCCAGCTTGAGTTACACATCAAGATCTGGTCTCTGAAACAAATGAACTATAACATAAATCCATAGATGATTTCTGTGGAGGTGAGAGGGAACAGTGTGATCATCTGAAAGTGTTTCGCTGGTCAAGATGGCAGAGCCTAGACTGAGTCCTTGCACAGAGCCAGTGAGTGGTAAAGGGTGATGTCACCTGAATGCTGTCCTGCTGGTGGCCTCCGGACAGGTGGGGTGGCCCCGAAGAGGTGAGGAGCTGCTAAAAATGCACGGCCTGTGCCATCTCCTTGGGGTCAAGATGACTCACAGTTAATTTTGTTCAGGTTGAAAATCCAGGGTCCCCTTGGGGTGTGGGTCTGCCTTGCCTGGGGCCATGATGAAGTCAACGCCCGTGGGACGCACTGTCATCCACAGCACACGGTGCTGGGCCGCACTGCCCACTGTCTAAGAACTCCCAGTGGTCCATATTTTCAAGGTGCTCACTTGTTAAGAACAAGTACTTGGACTTTAGTCGCAGCTCTTTTTCTTGCCAAGTGTTTAGAGAATTTACCTGTATGTAGAAAAAGACTAAAAACATAATGATGGAAAAATAAATTATTCTTTGGCTTTGAAAGAGCTATATTATTTCTTTTTTAACTTAAAATAGAATTTAGGAATTCTGTTCAGAAAGTAGAATTCAGGAATGTGGAAATCCACTTTCTAAAGATTTTAATGGTCAGAAGTCAGTGTTTAACACTGTAGCACGGTCTGTGTGGTCTGGGGAGTGAGCACGTGTGTGTGAGTACTCACACCACCACTGGACTCCGCGAAGCTCACACTTGGGAGGTGAAAACCTAGCAGGGAGACTAAGAAAAAGATGAGGTTCCACGCAGCAGGGAGGTCCCCGCTGCACTGTCTGCTGACTTCTCCTCTTCACTGATGTGTTTGGAGATGTGGCTTTAAGAGACTTTCAGTACTGACACAGAAATAGAAAATATGCATGATGGGTTTGAAAGATGCAGCCACAGGTGAGGTGGGGAGATAGAAGCGCTTTGTGCGTGTCAGTTGGAGATTTCAAACAAAACTGAGCATCAAAATATTAGAGTGCACGAACAGAACCCCATTGTCACTAAAACTAATTAGTGTTCCGCTGTTTAATGCAAACGCCTACATGCTGTCTTGACCTTTTTACACATCGCTCTAAGGTTGTGCCATAAAACAGGGGGCGCAGTGGCCTCCGGACAGCCTCGGAGCTGTGCTTTAAGGAGTTCAATTGATTGTAACAATGCAGGCTGTGTGAGGACTTATTTAAGGTGCTGTTTATTAGATCTTGATTACAAGAAGCCAGTGAATTAAAGTAATGTCGTGCTAGGGAACAGTTTCCAGGGCAGAATGACTGCCATTTCTTTTTTAATGTGATCCTGCATGGTTTAAACACACTTAGCCGAGAATGCATGACTTTCAAAGGTAGCTCTGGGCGAGCCCACCCCACAGGCAGGATGGGGACTGAGTGACGAAGAAGGCAGAAAGAATCTGACCTGCCCTGCGAGAAGATATCCCAGCAGGGCCTCGCTGGCAGACACACGGGCCTTTCATCCAGTGCCTGGCTCTGGGAGGCAGGAACCCGGCCTCCCGCAAGGCAGATGTGCTCTGGGGCTTCCGCGACTCTCTCTTTCTTCTGTTTTGCCTTCAAAGGAGCAGAAGTAATGTGGCAGCTTCCGCAGCTCCCCACAGCATCCCCTGAGGCTCAGGAAGCCCATGTGCCCCAGTTTAGTGCCCAGGCCTGGCGTCAGAGAGAGAGGTAGGGCCAGGCTGACTGTGTGCATCGGGGAGAGGCTGGGGAACACCAGCGTCTCTGAGGCCTCTGCTTCTGCAGCATGCCTGGAGTTGCTGATGGACTTACCCAGGCTCGCTGGCAAACACTGAGTGTGGTCCAACAGGCAGCGTGGGCTTGGCACCTGGTGGCCAAGTGGCCTGGGGGCACGGCCTGATCCCGCCACTTCTCACCCCACCAGCAGCAGCCTTATCTGGTCTCAGGAACCACTTGCAGCTCTCAGAACTCACCACATGTTTGCATACATGCCGAGTGGGTAACGGGGTCACAGGAGAGCCAGCTCCCGGACCCCAGGGGGGCTGAAGACCAGTCAGGTTCCTGATGCTCTGTGTCTCCATGAGGCGCCACCGGAACGGATCCTGGTTCCAGAGACTTCTGTTGGCATCTGAAGAGCAATGTGTTCCAGAGTGAGTTCCACAGAGCTTCAGTCCCATGGAAATGCCTCTTGAAGTGGACTGTTGGGGAGCGCTGCTTAGCTACCTCTCTGCAAACTCCGGGCATTGCAGCAGGTGCAGAAATCAGAAGTCCAGGCCAGGGTTCCCTTTCTCAGCTCACTTGTTCTGAAACCTCTGCACCAGAAACCCTACGGCCCACTCTCCATGCTGCGATTTACTCCCACAGTCACGTCCCCCGGGAACCAGGGTATTGTTCCTCTGAATGAAAACCCCTCAGAGCTGTGCAAGGTTGGTTACACCAGGTTAACAAGAGCTCTTCGGGGACGGAGGGTGGCACTGAGGGTCCCACAGCAACTGAGCCTTTGAATCATCTCTGGCCCTCCCCATCCAGAGGGTTCCCATGGGGCCTTCAGATTGTCTTGGTGATGCCTTTGGCCCCATCCCTCTCAGGGCTCAGTGCTACCCTCGGCACGAGGCTCCACATCCTTTGCATCTCTGTCTCCTGTGGCCACAAGGCTATGCTCCACAGCTCCACCAGCAGAAAAGACTGATGGCTTCCTGTTGCCAGAAGACAGGTTCCAAGCGGGTTTCCTTTCCAGGATGCTCCGAGTCCTCACATTTTCCCCAGCAACAGCACTTCTGTTTATATTTTTTGATACACTGAGAATTCTGTGTGATGTGGAAGATCAAACCCAAGGCCTTGGACCCACGAGCACCTACACCCCAATCCTTTCCAGAAAAGACTCTGAGTGTCAAATAGAATCAGAAATCTGTGGGGCACACACAAGGTCCCATAGTCTAGTCTGACTTTTGTCTGTTTCTTCTTCACTCTTTTTGACAAAACTTGCTCAAACCTGGCTATAGTAGTGCCTCAGCACGTGAACTTAATTCTTTCCCCAATTCTGGTTGCTGACTGAGTTGGATGGGAACCAAATCAGATTCAGCGGTGAGATTCAGAGTTGATCTTATGGAAATTTGATTCGGTTTTTGTCCAGTTGGGTTTGCGTGGAAAGAGTGCTTGGTGAACTGAGGTACCACTGTCATGTCGTCATTGTTCTCGGCATCTCAGTCCTTGGGTGGGCTTCCTTCTGTCCCGGCCTCCTGAGGTCAGCACTTTCCACACTCCCCTCTCCTGGTCTCCGAGGACACCCAATGTGTTATTTTGACCAGTGTCCCCTGGGCAGACGGGGGAGGGGGAGGCTTTGAGAAATCATGAGTACAGAGCTGGCGGCAAGGCCTTGCCTGCGGGCTCTCTCCGCCTCCGCACTCACGACTGCCCTCTCGAGTCTGCGTCTTCCAGGGGATGGGCTCCAATTTACGTGTATCACACTCTGACTTGTGTGGTGCATGTGTGTGTGCTGGGGACTGAACCCAAGGCGGCACCCCCTGCACCACATGCTGTACCCCCAGTATCTCCCCAGCCCTCTGTGAACCTCCCAACACACTTTGTACTTTGGTTGCTTTGAGAACACTCATGCACACGCGTGATCTGCCGAATGTCCCGCGAGAGGCTGGCATCTCTGGCCGCACTGCCCATCCTCAGAGACGAGCCCTGGAGCCTGGCACTCCCTCCAGCCTCTGCTGTGCGTCTGCCCACTTCCCAGAGGCAAGGCTGTGAAGCGGTGTGAACAGAGGCTGGGGAGACTCCGGAGGCCTGAAGTGTAGCTTCTGCTTGTTGGGGACAGGAGAGGGCAATAGAAGCTTGTGGCCAGCGCTGAGTCCCTCTGAACTTTAGACTAACTTCAAGGCTTTGAAGGGAGACTGTCTTCGTTACCGTCTCATCATTGGGATCCGAGACCTACAAGTTAAAGGAAGAAAGGTTTATTATGGCTCACAGTTCACAAAGGTTTCAGTCCATAGTCATCTGGCTCTAAGGCCGGTGTCTTGGCAGAGGGCATCGCAGAGAAGACAGTACACACAGGATGGGGAGAAGCAGAGAGGGCTAAGGGAGAGGAGGGAGCAGACACCCTCCCAGGCCACGCCCTGCACCCCGCCCCTCCCACCAGCCTCACCTCCCAACATCACCGGCAGCCCTAACCACCCAGTGCCACACAGCTGCCACCCGGTCACTCCCCCGCCTGTGGGCACAAGAGGCCCCAGAAGACGGTTAGATACACACTGTTAACAGAGCAGCCCACTCCACATCAGCCACAGAGCGCTGTTTCAGGACAAGCTGTGTGTATGGAGGAATCTTGCATTACTGGAAGGCCACGTGCAGGCCGAGTGTTGTAAGACTGGGCATCAACAGAGCCCCTCGGGGCATCGGGTGAAGAAGAGGAGCTATGGGGGAAGCTGAGGGGCACCCCAGCTGCAGGCACGCACAGCCCTGGGATGATGCGGGGACATGTTTTGTCCTGGCCCTTACACTCTTACTGCTCATCGAAACGGCCCAAGCTTTCAGTGCTTAGTGAGCCAGACACCGACCTAAACAGAGGATAATATTTGCACATTTTTTAAATGTAGTAGCCAGAGGAAGCACATGCTGAATGAAGGCAAAGACCTCGGCGAGCCTTTTGTTGTGTGCAGAGCTGTAACAAGCCTCTCCTGGTGGTTGGTTTTAAGATCATTAAATGATCCTCATTTGCAATGTATTTGCAGAAGATTACAGCCATCTAAACTGACCCTGAAGGAAGACTTGCTTTATTAATGGGCTGTCCTGGACCCATGCATAAAGCTAGAAAAATATATCTATTAAATCCTTAATGTGTAAATGATGTTTCTGGCTTTTTCCTTAATTACAAAGCAAAATGAGCTTGAAGTGCACAATGTCTGGGAAAAATGATCAGTTTCACCCATTTTACAGGGAAGAACTTTGTTAGTTGATCCCCAAATTCCTGCTGGCAAAGCTCTATCCGGGCTGTAGGCTCTGCTCCCCAAAACCCATCCTCCTGCAGGCGGGCACGTGTAACACCGCAGGTTCCAGTGAAAGCAGCAGGGGAGGCCGAGGCCTCCATGGGTCCCTCCTGCCAGCAGCGGGCCGTCTCCGCCGCAGGGCCTGGAGGGACTGCCCGTCTTCCGCTTTCCGGGCGGACAGGAAAAGGCAGAGCCCAGAGTATGAAGATCACTGTGCAGCTGTGAGCTCATGCTCCTCGGGCGCAGGGTGAATACAGCAAGAGGCAAGACGGAGCAACTGACGGCACCCGCACACCTCCAGGGTTGCAGTTGCCTAGCAAGAACCAGCACATAGCGGGAGGATGACAGGCCCAGAGCGGCCTGCTCCCCTGCTGTGAGGTCCAAGGAGGAAGCTCAGCGCTGTCCATGGTGGGTGGCACTTAGTGAGGGTCCTTTCACCTGTCTGGCTTGGAGCTGGTTAACAGGAATAATTTGCTCCCGACCAAACGCACTGCAAAATGCTCTTGTTCCTCTTGGTTGGTGTGTTTTTCCACGAGAAGGAAAAATTAAGTAGAACCAGCTCCTACACTGGCCCCTGTGTTCGGAAGGCTTTGAGATGTCCTGACTTTATTATGTCTTCTGTGGCATATTTAGAAAAACAAAGATGGAAGCACGACACTCATGTCTTCCTAGATTCCAACATTTCACACACTTCTGTGTCCTGTCCTGGCCCTAAACTCACTGCACACTCTATGATAAAAATGAACCACTGAGCAGAGCACTCATGAATTGGAGATTTTTTAAAAGGCAAATTTGAAATTTACAGACAACTCTGAATTTCCATCAAATGCACATTAGTTGTTTATGAACATGGCTTTTTGTGCCATAGTTTTCAGAATTATTTCTATCCCTGTGAGTAGACAGGTGTCTCCGTGAAAGCTGGAGGGAGACAGTCAATGCCCTTCCCTGAACTTCACTGCTTTATGTTTTTATATTTTATGTGAGTGTGTTTCACAAGCCAAGGTTGGGAAGGAGAGGTCTACTCCCCTAAATTAACATACTCCCTTGATTAAGCCTACTCTTTGGATTCTTTTTATATGTTTTTCGCATAATGATATCAAAAGGAAATCTTTTGGAAGAGAAGAAAACAAAAGAAAATGAAAAACTTTTACCTTGTGGACATTTTATAAGTTGAAAAATTTTGCATTATGAGTTTTTTTTTAATGATGATTAAAATGTTTAAGAGAAAATGCTTATATATTGCTCCTTGGCTTTCACTCCACCAAAATGATTTCTGAAAGCCGTGCAGTGGGAAGATTTTATGTTAAACCATGTACACCAGCAGACTGTTATATCCTCAGCCACCAAGGATAAGCAGGGGACTGTAACTCTGAGGAAGGGCCGAGATGCTGCTTCTGCAGGGCCAATCCGTGCCCAGGATTCAACCCTCGTGAAGCAGCAGCGCCATGGTCCGAGCTCCCAGAAGTGCCTGGGCAGCCTGTTGCTGTGGTTTGGAGGGTCCTTTCATTCAGGAATTTTAATCCTGAAGATTCATTTCCACAAACTGGCTCATGGACAAAGTTTCAACTGTAATACGGGTGAGGATCCTCAGCCCTCCCTTCCTGACTCTGGCCGAGATTTATCTATCAGAAGCTCATCAGTCCCCTAGTGCGGCCCTGCTCGTCACACCCGCGGGGCACCGCGGAATGTCTCTGCGGAGACATTTCTGACAGTCACGGAGAGGGGGCTACTGACCTCTGCTGGGTGGAGGCTGGGGCTTCTGTGTCACGCACAGAGCATACGCCAGTGTGTCCGCAGTGCTAGGCTGAGAACCCAGAGCACTTTGGCTATAATGTCACACATGTTACATATGTAACTTTCCTTTGCGCTGGCATGAGGTCACTGTGGGCCCCTTGGCAACCTGCCTTCACCAGGCAGAAGGTAGAAGCCTGAGCTCCAGGCTGCTGGCCCTGTGGTCTGAGGCCTCAGGTCCCGGGTGCTGGCAGAGAGCTAGCAGAGGGCTAAGCTGATGGCTGGATGCCAGCCGGGCCACACAGCAGGAGCAGGCCCGATGGAAGCTGTGACCAGACAAGACAATCCTGCCACATTCCATATTCATCTTTGTTAGAGATTTGTATCTTTTCTTCTAGTGTGTTGTTTTATTTAGAGAAAAATATTTCTCTTCTAAATTTTTATTAGCACATTTGCCATCCATAACAATCACATTCATCGTGGGGTTTGTGCTTATACATAATATAATAATTCTTTCATAATTCCTCATTTCTCTCTCCTCCTTTCACCCCTTCTCCTCTTCCTGTTCACAAAAGCTCTGTTTCTGTCAGTGGCTTTTTGAGCTATTGAAAGCATGTTCAGGGTTTCCAATTTCCCTCCTTCGACTGAATGGTGGAACAGTCTGCTGTCTTTGCTAACATCTGTGTAGCACAGCACAACCTTAAAGCATTTTCTCCGTGGTTATCTTTCCTGCTCCTCATGAGAACTACAGAAAGTGGAAGAAGAAATCTATGGAGTGAGCAGTTTGTGCTCAGTATATGTATTCTGGATTCCACGGTAGAAGAAACTGCTTGGGAAATGCTGCCACCTGGAACTGGAAGAGGCCCCAAGGCCAGGTGCTAAAGTTTGGTCCCCTTCCTGGAGCTACTGGGGTAGAGGAACCGTCAAAAGAGAGGGCTGTAGGCCTCGGGCCATCTAGATTGTGCCCCAAATGGACCATGTGGGACCAGCCTGGGCAACCTGGCAATCTGGCAGATCTGGTCTCAAAAGATAAAAAGAGCTAAGGATGCTGCACACTGTGCAAATGTTCTGGTTCAATCTGCGATATTGCCAAAAAAAACTTAAAAACCACAAAAGGGGTTGCGGGCCCCAGTCTGCCCCTTGCTATCCACTTTCCTCTGTGGTGAACCATGGTTCGCTGCTTCTTGTTGCCTGACTCTCTGGGCTGTACCAGAGACCTGGCGCCCCAGGCTGGACCTGAACCACAGCAGCCTCTTCCCTTTCAAGCTGAGGACTGTGGGATTCCTTAGTGTCAGAAAGCTGCTCACACAGAGTAAGAAACTCAGAAGAGATGCGAAGCCCCAGATCATTATTCTGCTCTGGCCTCTGTGGACTCTGCAGGGCTGAGCCCTAGGGCTTGGAGCATGCCAGGCCAGCATCCACTCTGGAGCCTCCTGGCTTCACCCACTGCCTCCAGCCGTGGAACCTGAGTTGCAGACACTTGTCTCACACGACCACACATAACCGCACCCAGACCCAAACATGTCACTCTGAGCCTCTCTGAGCCTCAGTTTCCCACTGGTGAACTGGGATGAATCCTGACGTTCAGCATGGCTGTGGGTGAAGCGGGACACTGGCGCCGTGCATGCTTGGTGTGTGCAGCACTTGGGAACCTGACTTCCTCCCTGCTATGCCCACCGTGGGCATCTCTGGGGCTTCTGCCTCCTGCCCTTCTGGGCCAAAGTACAGTTGTGTCTGCTGTGTTACTCCCCACTGCATGCAGCGTTGGGGTTTGGGGTACAAACAAGGTTGCCCTTTCTCCCTTAGCCAAGGAATTGACTTGGGGTGGAGGTTGACAGTGCGCCCCTCTCCTCTGGGACCCTGAATCCCGAATAGAACATTATAGGGACAGAAGACAACATGGCTGCCACTCAAGTGACATTAGGGTCTGCCGACACTTGGCTCCGCCCGCTGGTGGAGAGTCCTGCTATTCCCTTTGGGTATTCTTCTGCTTAAAGGAATCAAAATAAGTTTCTTCCCTGCCACCAAAGCACTCAACAATTTGCTCGTCTGTATGGTGATTAATTTTTTTATTCTTGACAACAGTGTCAAAAGGCACTAATTGCAAAAGCTTGATAAAGACAAGATCGATTACAGCAGTAATTTTTCCTCAGTATAATAGTCTTATTTAGGAGGTCATTAACTTGGTGTGATTGGATTGTTTTTAAACCATAATCTTGTAGAAATTAATTGATAGATTTTTGATGATCATTCATTAATATTTGTCCACGTGTGATTTCCCAGGACCTGTGCACACTGAAGAACAAAAGAAAATTTAAAACAGGTCCCCAGACTTTAGAACTCCTAGGCGAAGTAGGCTGGGTCTCCCAGGTGCAGTTTTCAAGGGAGAGAGGGGAGGTTCTGGGTTTCGGACTGGCATCTGCTGCCAGTCTCTGCTCGTGAGTCACTCTGTTCCTGGTCCCCGCGGCTGTTTTAGAAGCTCCCGGTGCTCGGCTTGGGTACGGTGTCGAAGTCATGTGCTCCTTCCCTGGCACTTCCATCTGCTGTGACCAGAAACCTGGAGGCAGACCAAGAGGTGCTGAACAGGAAAAGCCCCTTGGCGGCTCTGGGGTGTGGGAGTCCAGGTCACCCCAGGGCTCCACCACAATCCCATCCCGCAATTGGCTGCCCTCCTGGCTCAGGACTCAGTCTGTTCTTCCTGGGAGAATGGCAGGGAAGGGCAGGTGGGAAGGTCATGGGTCAGCGCCAGTCACCAGTGCTTCCCACCCCGAACCCACCTGCAGACAGTGAGCAATACATACATCCTGCCTGTAAGGGTGGTCCTGTCCTGTTGTAGGTCATAGCCTCGGGTTATAATGTCCAGGGCACCAGGGGACACTCTTCCTTGCCTGTCCAAATCCCAGAGCCTGACCGTGAGGAACAAGTGTACTCCTCAGGGTGGGCATGATCAGATATGTGTTCCCAGGCCAGGCTCTGTCAGCAAGTGGCCCACAGAGAGGACACTGGGAGGCTATTTTCCAGGTTGAAATTGGATCTGCAGGGGTAGTGGGGCCTTGGAGATTGGAATTATTTTTCCAATTCTATTTGTTGGGTTTGTAATAGTGTATGTCAGGCCTGTGAGAAATCTCAACGACACTCGTGACCTGGTCAGCTGACTAGGATAGGTCAGGGGATGGATCTTCTCTGCCCACTTCCCGGGCGGGGACGGGGCTTTGCTCCAGTGCCTCAGTGGCCTGACTGCAAGGCTCTGCTTCCCTCTGAGTCTGGTGCAGCTCCTGCAGGAGGGCTGCTCGTCCTTCCCTGTGCGTTACAGCATCTCTCCATGACCCTGTACCTCACGCAGCGCAGTGTGGTGAACCACCGTCTTATAGCACGGTTTAGGGGCAGCAACAAGCAGCCTTCTCTGTGCCCAGTGCAGATACGACTTTTCCCCACGTACATTCACCCTGAGTTTGGCCTGATAGAGTGGCCCTCCTGTATATATCACTATGCACAGAATAAACACGTGAAAAACAACGAACTCTGAACAAACATGATGCTGTGTCCCAAGTGCCCTGACCTTTCTACCTAGAAGATGCCACCCCACTTCATGACACAGGGCTGCAGAGCTTGGACCCACTCCACAGCTCGCCAGGCATGCTGCCCTGACTCGGGCACCCGATGTGTTCTCCTGGGTGTGCATCCGTCCTTCCTTCCTTCCTTCCTTCCTTCCTTCCTTCCTTCCTTCCTTCCTTCCTTCCTTTTCTTTAATTTTTTTTTCAGCTTTAAAGATGTTTATTATTGGTTTCCTTGTATGACAAACCAGAACCATAAATAATTTAAAGAGCAAAATAAAAGCTCAATGGTAGGAAAAGGGGACTGGAGTTTGTGGGATGGGAGGTTAGGAACTTTCCTGTGGTTGTTCCTTTGGGGTCTTAAATCAGTCACTTCTTCAAGAACAGTGTTGAGCTCCTTTTGAATGGTCTAAAATTCTGGGCAGTGCTGGAACTACTGGTCAGTTTAAAAACTTGACCGTTGCATCTTGAAAGATTCATCGGGACAGATTTTAAAACATTTAGCTCGTCTCATTAGTACAACATGATACCAAGACTGTTGCATAACATGCTTCCAAATTTATTTTGATTCTTGTACTTTCAAACCATCTTGAAATAAATACAAAAAATTTTAAATGAAAAATGAGTGATGTATGGTTTTAACATTTTGGAGACCATTACAATCAATGTACATTTCCCTGTGATTTAAAAAAAATAATAGGAACCACCACTCTTGAACATGCATTTGGACCTCAGCTCTTAACAACTATGTGCTGAACACTTCACTAAGCGCACACAGACATACGGGAAGTGAAAGCTGGGCCGGCAGGCCCCTCAAAGGCCCAGCTGCTGTGGCAGTGTGGGGCAGGCCAGGCGTCGCCGCAGTGAGGCACAGGGCCCGGGGAGAAAGGCAGGGCTGGGCGGGTGGGCAGGGCAGGAACAGACGGGCTGTGTCTAAAAGCAGAGAGAGGACAACGGGCAAGAAGCTGGTGTGATGTGAGAGGCTTGGCCACAGGGAAGGAGGACCCTCAGAGGAGGACCACGCCCCTGCCTGGGGTCCTGGCCCAGCCACCTCTCCGATCACCTCTCCCCACGGCATCCTCAGTGCCTATCTAGACTCATATCTCCATAGCTCCCTCCCCTCACCCCCTGCAGTGCTTTCCAGAGCACTGACTGATCGAAGGGGTTGTTATCAGTACAACTGCTAACTTAAGATTTGAGGCCTGCGACCGTGTGGCTGGGCAGAGGGACCTGTCTGGTCTGCGGCAGCAAGGAGGCAGCTCCGGCACACGCAGCCTTCAGCCTCCGTTCTGAATGGTCAGAGGGGTGGAGCACCGAACCCGGTCACCTTACTTGTGACCTCCTGGCTCTGTTTGGCCCTGTGTGCCTGGGGGCGCTTTGTCCAGGTGGTGGGAGGTTCTGGAGGGGCTGATGGCCTCGGGGTCCCCAGCTCAGAGCTGAGGCTGCACCCGCATCGGAGCAGGGCCAAGGCCTTCTGCAGAGCTCCCTCACCCCCCACCCTCCACCCCCACCACAGCTTTGGCTTCGTTTCTCCATGCTCCCCTTTCCAGAGCACAGAGGAGCTCACATTGCAGAACAGGGACGTGGGCAGTGGGCAGTGGGCAGTGGAGCAAGGGAGGGCCCATGCTAGCCTTTTCTCTACCCTCCATGCTTTCACTGCAGGGTACGGCTGGCCAGGCTGCAAGGGCTCGGCCGTGGGCAACTTTCCAGAGGAGCTTCCCGAGGCACTGTGCCACAGGCGAGGGGTCCACTGAGCAGCAGTGACTGGGCATGGCGAGCTGTGTGGCTCCCTTGGAGTCTGTGGTACTGGACAGACAGAGCTGTGTGTTCCAGATGGACCCTGACAAGGAGCCTGGACCCGAGTGAAAGACTACTGACCTCAGCTTTTGCCTCACAGTGGCTGTGTATCTCTACGAAGTTAACTAAAATGTTGGACTAGTTAACTCTGTCATGCATGAAAGTGAGTCTAATACTTATCTAAGGGCTGCTATGAGGAGGAAATGACTGGGCCTAGAGTTCCTCCTGACTCGGACGTGAATGTTTATTGAATGAATATTATTTTTCTGAAGGCGTTTTTCATCTCTTAGGTAACCCTGAGCTGGAGTATTTTCCCACTCACTCAGCATTCACTCAGGCAGGCTCAGAAGCAGTTTCCAGGCCACACTCTGAAACAGCTCTGGACTGGACAGCAGTGGGTCACTGAAGTGGCTGACCCCAGGAAGGCATCCTATTGGATAATAATAACAACTGCCATCCGTTATTGTGAGCACACCAAGCCTGAGGCCTGGAGCATGGCCCATGTGACCTCAGTGACTCCACTACCTCTTCAGGGAGGATAACTGAGTTTTTAAGGTGGCCTATACCTACTGAGGATCGGGGACCCTAACTGGGTGGGTGGGACTCCAAGGCCCTGCTCTCCACAGACCTCTCCTGCAGCCCTGCAAGGGTTCCTGTTTGGCCCAATGGTGTAGCATTCGTATTGCTACTTCATGAGCCCTGGAAAAGCCACCCGTAGCTGTCCTTCCACTCCTGTTGTCAGAAACAGCTGACTAGGTGGCCGCTGCGCCATTGGTGTGTGATAGGCAGCTTTCCGCGACTGTCACCACCCGCTGCTTGAGGTCACCACCTGAAGGAGAGCAGTCTGTTCTGCTGGGGTAGACAGGTCACCACCACTGTTGACTGGCTCTGTTGCTTTGGCCCATGGTGGCCAGGACATCATGACGGAGTGTGAGGCAGAGGGGGCCTGTTCACCTCACAGCTGCTCAGACCTGAGAAGGAGACAGCAAGGGACTGGCTCCCCTTCTTGGCAGGGCATCCCCAGGACCTGACCTCCCACTGGATGCCACTTACAGCTCCATCCCTGCCCAATGGCATCAGGCCCTGAGTCCCTTGGGGAACATTATAGCCAGACTCACAGGAAGGGTGCCACTGAATGCTAGCTTCATATGCATTTGAAAATACTCACTATTTAGAGCAAGATTTTGCTTTTGTTATGTAAAAGAGTAGTGAGGGCCAGAGATTTAGCTCAGTGGTTCCAGCACCTGCCTAGCAAGCCCAAGGTCCTTGGTTCGATCCTCGGTAACCACATACAACAATACAGGGGGTGGTGACTCATGCCCACCATCAATCACCACCACACACCACAACGTGTGTGGCTCACACCTGTCATCCCAGCACTCAGGAGGCAGAGGTAGGATGCTGTGAGTTTGAGGCTTGCCTGGACTACATAGTGAGCTCAGAGCCAACCCGAACACAAAACGAGACTCTGTCTCAAAAAAAAAGACTAGTGGTTTCTTTGCTCCACACCCCACTTTCAATCTTAGATCCATTGGCAGAGCAGGTGGACAGAAGCTCACTGTAGACGATGCCCATGCAGTGCACTGTGTCCTAGGGTGCTGCCAGGCCAGAAAGGAGCAGCCTCCCACCATTGCCCACCCAGGGTTCTCCCAAACCATGGCACAGATACGTCCAGAAGCTCAGGTAGCAGCATGGCACATTCTCACTGCAGAGGGGAGGGATCTGAAATGTAATTTCCTGTTCTTCCTGTTCCAAGTGACCTCGCTCTCCTCTGGCAAGATCTTATTGGCAGTTGACTTTAAAAATGCATTTCCGTTTTACATAATGGATTAATCACATCATAGATCTGTCCTCACATACATGGAATATCTGTTATCTAAGAAAATGTTTATTTGTTTGGTTCTATTGTTCAGGAAGCCTATTATAAGTTCAGACTGAGTGCATGTAATGTGTGTGCATGTGTGTGCACACGCACATGTGTGGCGTGTGTGTATACAGAGAAAGCACCACATTAAAACCAGGGAAAATAATCTTCTAGATTATTCTTTTGCACGGAGCACACCCATCTGGTCCCCATGCCTGCTGCAAAAGCAGGGGCATCTGCAGAGTGGCTTCTGCCCTTGACAGGTCAACAGCGGGTGGCTGAAACGGGAGAAGTCATATGCCACAGTGCCAGTGGAAGTGGAAATTACAGCCCTCACACTAACGAGTGTATTTCCAAGGGGGCTACTTAGCAGCATTAGAAGTCTCTGAGCAGATGCCTCTGAACTTAAAATACACTTAATTCCTGAGGATCGTGTTGTAATTAATTTACCCAGATAGATTCAATGAGAAGGCAGAGCAAGCACCACACTGCTCAGCAGTTTGCAAACTTTAGGGAACACTAAGATAAATAATTTGATTCTTCTAAACATCTAAATTCATTTCTCTTATAACCAAGGAGCAGAAGCAGCATGCAGTAAGGAAAAACGTTTTCCAATTTTATAGTCTAATGTCTTTCTCTCTTTTTAAATCTATCTGATGTAACAGGAAGAGCTCCATGTGACCAACATCAAAAGCATATCACTCATGCTTGGGGCATAGCCGCACGCCTGTGAGATCGCCAGTGTGTGAACACTGGCTGGGCACGCTTGCTCCTGACTGTTGGTAGACACGGTGCTGTGTGGCAACAAGCAGCCTCACCCGCCACCCAGCACAGCTTGCCTTTCACGGACAACAGCCGGGTCTCATGTGACACGGCAGCTGTGTGCGCCTCGTAGTTAGGAATCCTCCGAAATGCGTGGTGTGGTGGGCTCTGGTGCAGGCGCCGGGAGGCAGCGGGCTCTGGAGATTGCAGGTGCAGCAGTGCAATGGGGGTGACTGCAACCCCACAGACTTGTCATGCTGGCCCTGCGGGCTGCTCCTGTAAGCTCTGTGTTCACTCACTGAGGCACAGTTCCTTTCTAGTCTGGCCTTTCCCCTCAATCTTGGGCAAACTTCTTCCCCTGGTTAGGCCTCAGCTTAATTGCTTATTAACAAAAGAGATGGTATGATAATAACAGGTGGTGTTTGAGGAATGACGACTTTATATATAGTCTCCTGAAAGGGCAGGTGGTTACTGAGTGACTGTGAGTTTTACTGCTACTCTTTTCTTTTCCACTCAATCTCCTCACCCATTTACTCTGTTCCTTTACCAAGAACTTATCACACACCTGCTCTGTGCCCTGGCCCACGCATGGCATCTTCCCACGTCTCGCCTCTTTTCATCACCAACAAAACCTTCTGAGTGGGTTTCATTATTGCCACTTCCTAGATGCAAACGCTGGAGGCATTCATCTTAGCTAAAGACCTAAAGATGTTGGCTGAGAGACAGGCAGCACTGATGGCTACAAGCATCTTTTGCAAAAATGCACTCCAGGTTCTCAGCACCAAAGTAGGCACAGGGTAGGAAAGTGATTACTGATACACAGTTTGTATTACCTGTGCCATGGCTGGGATAGAAACTTGAAACCTATAACCTAAGGGAGGAGAGGTTTCTGTTGGTTCACAGTTGCAGTGGGTCCAGTCCATGGCCAGCGGCTGCAAGCAGGAGTGTCATGGTGGGAGGAGCTGGTGAAGGAGAGCTGCTCAGTTCATGGCACTCAGGAAGCAGAGAGGGAAAGGAGGAGCCAAGGAGGGAAGCACTCTCCCCGGAACCCACTTCTTCTAACAGCTGCAGCACATTTAGTGATGCACCCTTCAGTGGATTAATCCACTGACGAGGACAGTACTGCTATCCAACACCTTCTAAGAAGCCTGCTTTGTCCTCAAGAGCCTTGGGGGACATGCTAGATAAAATACCTCTGCTCTCAAGTATCACCTTCTACATGGGGGTGAGGAGGAGAGAGACAAGCCCCAGGTGAGCCAGCCCTTGATAAACCCTATTGCTAGAATACAAAAGCGGGCTGGGGATGCAAAGAGGGGTGGTCCACCCCAGGAGAAGGAGAGAGCAAGGGACTTTGGCTGGTCTGGAGGAGGGAATGAGCCTTGGACAGGAAAAGGAGGAGGGCACTCTGCAGAGGTGTGGTGGCTCGGGGTGTACACGTGAATGGTCTGAAGACCACGGTCAGTGGCCCCACTCTAGGAGTGTGACATGGGGTTAGACATCTATCTTAGTCCCCTCGTGTCTGTCCTGACCAGAGTGCCAGTGACCATAGGTCAAGAGACCAGTTTGGTGCCACAAGAGCCAGAATGGAGTCCCCAGCGATGTCACCTACGGAGGAGTGGATGAAGAACTGTGGTGCATCTGTCTGTGAACCTCAGTATCATCAACCGCAGAAAGGATGCAAGCCTGTCAGCTGGAGCAACATGGCAGGACTGGAGACTGCCAGGTTAGGTGGAATAAGCCAGGCATGGAGAGGTGAAGGCCACACCTTCACTCTTATGCAGAAGCTAATGCATTGCAGGGCAAGCAGCCGATCGCTGATTCCGCAGGTTGGGGAATGGAGGGCCAGGAGGAAACGGGATCACAGACACCGCAGCAATGAAGCAGGAGAACAAGGTCGGGGTCTTTAGCACAGTGGCTGATGGCGGCTCCCCTGTGGGGCCCTGGGCACCTCCTGTTCCCCCATCTCCCTTCTTCTCTGGGGTCCACAGAGAGGGAGGGGCACCCTGCTGGGTTGCCGATGCCAGCTTGGTGGGCCTGGTTGGGTGCATTTCCAGGGAGCCCCCAAGACCTGCTGGAGGGGCCAGGACCCCAGCAGCATCTTCGGCACGGCCCCTGCTCTCCTGTGGGCTTCATGCTTAAGACAGGGTCAGACTGGAACTGCAGCCTGTGTCCACCATGTTCCTGAACAGGCCTGCCTGCAGGTCCGGAGGGCACACTGTTGAACTAGTCACCACTTAGAACTGTCAGCACACAGCAGACAGAGGCAGACCGAGATGCGACCGGGCTCCACTGTTCTGCAGAGATGACGCGGAAGCCCAGGCCCTACCTCCTCCCACACTTGCCTTGCTGACCACTTTCCTGCTGATTCTTTTTTTTTTTTTTTTTGCTTTTTGGAGACAGGGTCTTGCTTTGTAGTTCAGGCTGG